>JAPFBE010000062.1:0-286052 GCA_034336665.1 Luscinia megarhynchos
AATTCCAAAATTTCTGAAGGAAAAATGGGTTAAGGGAATAAAGACCCAAAATTCCAATATTTCTGTGAGGGAAAAGTGGGAAGAGAGAAAATCTGAGCAGAAAATTCAATTTTTTGGAGAGAGGAAAAATTAGATTTAGGACTAAATTCCAGGATTTCTGAGGAAAATTGGGATTTGGGGGAATAAAAGGCCCAAAATTCCAGAATTTCAGAGGAAAGAAGTGGGAAAAAGGGAAAATCTGAGAAAAATTCCAATTTTTGGAGAGGAAAAATTGGGATATGGATGGGTCAGGCCAAAATTCCAGGGGATTTTTAGAAAAGGAGAGGATTTAGGGTGGTAGGCAAAATCCAAAATTTCTGGGGAGACTTGGATTTTTTGGGGAATAGAACCCAAAATTCCAAAATTTCTGAGGAAGAAGTGGGAAAAAGAAAATCTGAAGAAAATTCAATTTTTGGAAGGGAAAAATTTGGTTAGGGCCAAAATTCAAGATTTCTGAAGGAAAAAATGGGATTTAAGGAGTAAAGACCAAAATTCCAACATTTCTGAGGAAAAGTGGGAAAGAGGAAAATCTGAGCAGAAAATTCAATTTTTGGAGAGAGGAAAAATTAGGGATTTAAGGTAGGCAACTAGTGCAATTTTGAAATTAGATTTTGGGGAAATTAAAACACAAAATTCCAACATTTCTGAGGGAAAATGGGAAAGAGAGGGAAAATCTGAGCAGAGAATTCCAATTTTTTGGAGAGGAAAAATTGAGTAGTTAGGGTGAGGCCAAGCCCAAAATTCCAACATTTCTGAGGGAAAATGGGAAAGAGGGGAAAATCTGAGGAAAGAAAATTCCAATGGAGAGGAAAAATTAGTAGTTAAGGGTGAGGCCCAGCCCATAATTCCAAGATTTCTGAGGAAAATTTTTGAAATTCAAGGCCCAAATCCCAAAATCCTGAGAAAAATCCCCCAAAATCCCTTAATTCCAAACTTTTGGGAATGGCTGGGATTTTTCCCAGTTCAAACAGTAAAATTCCCTTTTTTTCCCTGCCCTGCTAAATCATTTTTAAATTTACAGGGAATGGGATCCACCCTCTTCAAGGTCCCTTTTCTCATCCCCAAAAATTTCCATATATTCCATAAATTCCATAAATTCCAAACCAAGAGGGGGTTGAGTAATTTTGGGATTATTATAGATCACCACTTTCTAAGCCTCAAGGTGCACATTCCCAAATCCAGGTGTGGCCGAGGCCCTGAGGAGAGAGAGAAAATAAAAATGCTTTCGGAATTAAAAGAATCAGGAGTTAAAAAAAATAAAATAAAAGGATCCACCTGGAAAAATCATTCCTAAGATTAAATAAAAAGAAATTCTGGCCTAAAATTATATAAGAAAAAGAGTTGAGGAAATCTTCTCCAGGTGCCGGCAAATCACAGTTTTGTCCAGGAAAAATAAAATGGAGCATCCCTGGATTTCTTCATTTTAAAGGTCAAAACACCTCCAAAAATCCCATTTTTTCCTTAAAAAGGGATTTTCCTTAAGAAAAAAAGCGATTTTTTAACCTGCCAGCAACGTGGCAGCAAGGAACTTCCCCTCGGGGCTGCAGAATTCTTGAGGAGAAATATATAATATTGAGAATTTGGGGTTGGTTCAAGAGTGAAAATATATATATATATATAGGAAAATCTGCATTTCCATCCGGTTTTCCTCACGATTCCCGAGTAGGAGGTCTTCAATGACACTGCCGTGCCTTGTCCCACTAGAGGGTGGGAAAAATGAGATTTTTTTAAAATTTATTTTATTTTTATTTTAAGAGGTTTGAAAGGATTTTTTAAAAATATAAGCCGGAGGAATTCCAACACCGCCGCAACGCTTGGGAAGGACCTTGCGCCCTGCTCGGAGCAAGGATAAATAAATAAAAAATCAGCAGAATTGCAGGTGCCGGGAGTAAAAAACACGAGAGAAAACCAAGAAAAATAGGAAAAACACCCGAAAAAAATGTTAAGCCCCCAATCTCGTGGACTCGAAATTCAGGAGAGAAAATCCCGCGGGTTTTCACCTCCAGGTGTAGCAACACCTGGAAAAATAGCCACACCTGGAAAAGCCACACCTGGATGACACACGGCTTGGATGGGATGCTGGAAAAGGCTCGAGATCATCTTAAAAACAAAAATTCCCAAAACCCCCAAAACCTTGGAACCTCCACCCGCGGAAGGGTTAAAAGCTGGAGAAAATTTGGGAGGGTCGCCGCTGTAAAACGCGGAGGGAGGAAAATGCGGTTTATCGGTTTTATCGCGATTTTTATCGATTTATCCCCGTTTTATCGCGTTTTTGGCGGATTATCGTTTTCCCCAGTTTTCCCGATTTTTTCCCTCCCTCCCCACGTCGAACTCACCTTTCCCGCCGTGGTTTCCAGGGGGGCGGCGACACGCGCCCCCGTCCCAGAGCCTTCCATGGCCGGGAGCGATCCCGGGAGGAGGGCAGGAAAAGCAGGAAAAGCCAGGAGGAGAGAGAGAGAGAGAGAGAGAGAGAGAGAGAAGGAGGAAAAAGGGAGGAAAAAAGGAGGAGGAGGAGGAGGGAGGAAGAGGAGGAGGAGGGAGGCCCCGCCCTCACCTCTGCGACGCGCAGGGGAGCAGGCGAAGGGGGAGGGGGCGGGGGAGGGGCCTCGGTGGGAATTTTTTTGTTGTTGTTTTTGGGGTTATTTTTTGGGTTTTGGGAGGAGGTTTTCTGGGAATTTTGAGGAGTCGGGATTCGGTGGGTTCGGTTTTGATGCCGTGGATGTTGTTGGAATTTTTGTCGCGTTCTTTGGATTTCTAGTTTCAGGATTCACTGAATTCGTCTTGCGTTCCCTGAGATCCCTGAACTGCAAATTCCTGAACCCCACAATTCCTGAATTCCCAAACTCCTGAATCCCTGAACTGCAAATTCCTGAACCCCACAATTCCAGAATCGAATTCCTGGATCCCTGAACCCCCAAGATTCCTGAACCCCTGAATTCACTGTCTTGAATCCTGAACCCCATAATTCCTGAATCCTGGATCCCAGATTCCTGAGGTTCCCCAAATTCCTGGAGTCCATCCCGGTCCCTGAATCCCTAGAACTACCAAATTCCTGAACCCCACAATTCCTGAATTCCCAAAGCTCCTGAATCCCTGAACCCCCAAATCCCTGAGGCACGAATTCCTGAGATGCGAGGTTCCCCAAATTCCTGAATCCCTGGGTTCCCAGAATCCTGAATTCCAACCTGGTCCCTGACTCCTGAATTCCCAAATTCCTGAACCCCTGGATCCCTGAACACGTCCCTGAACCGCAGTTCCTAAATTCCCCAAATTCCTGAACCCCCATGATTCCTGAACCCTGAACCCCTGAATTCAAACTCCTGAATCCCTAGAACCCCACAATTCCTGAATCGAGTTCCAAATTCCTGAATCCCGAGGTTCAATTTCCTGTCCATCGTCCCTGGCTCCTGAATTCAATTTCACTGAATCGAGATTTCCTGAGTCCCAAACTCCTGAACATGAATTTCCTGAATTCCCAGATTCCTGAACTGGATCCTGAGTCAGATTCGCTGAGACGCATAATCCTAGGCTCCCAAATTTCTGAACTGGATCGAGGTGCGTGGGTCCCTGAACTAAATTTCCTGAATCCGAATTCCTGGAGTTTCGAAATTCGCATCCGGTCCGGGTCAGACGCAGAATTCCAGAACGATTCTCGGAATTCCTGGATCGAGTTTAGGATTACAAGACGGGATGTGAAATTTCCCTGAGTCCTGAGGTTTCAGATTCCTGGATCCCTCGTCCACGAGGTTTCAGGTCTCAGTTTTAATTCGGGGTCGAGATTCCTGGATCACGAACTAGATTCCACGAACGCGTAATTCCTGGATCGAGGTTCGATTTCAGGAACTGGGTTCCCGTCAGATTGCATTCCCGTCAGATCCCTGGATCACAAGGTTTCAAATTCCTGGACAAAGGATCAAATTCCTGAATTCCATCCGTTCCGGCCGAAATCCGCAGGTTCGTCCCGGATGCTGGATCAGGTCTGGATCCGGGTCAAACTGGGAAATTTCAAACTGCGTTCCCGATTCCGGATTTAGATTTCCGGACAGGATCCGGATTCCCTGGATACGTTAAAGATTTGCAGGTCTGGATTTCGGTGAATTCCATTTCCGGATTCCGTTCCTGGAAATCATGAATCGAGGTTCAGTGCTGGTTTCCGGAAACTTGATCGAAACTGGATTCCGATTTCCGCAAATTTTGGAAATTGAGATTTCCGATTACAGATTTCACGGTTTTCCGGTTTCTAAGGGTTCCGGATCCGCAGGTGATACGAAGGCGGCGGGTGTTTCGAGGTTTGTTCCGGTGCTGGATGCGCTGGGTCGGCGAAAAGGCGAGGACGTGCGTTTGGGGAGGTTTTCAGACAGAGGGACAGAGGGACCGAGGGACAGAGGGACGGATGGGGTGGGGACAGCGAGGAGTGAGGTGATGGAAGGAGGGAGGATGATGAGGGATGAAGAGAGAGGAGGATGGTGAAGATGAAGAGGAGGAGATGAGGGAGGAGGGGTGATGAAGAGGAGGGAGGGTGATGAGGAGGATGGAAAGGAGGGTGATGAAGAGGGAGGAAGAGGAGATGAGGGAAAGGAGGGATGATGAAGGAGGAGGATGATGAAGATGAAAAGAGGAGGATGGTGAAGGGAGGCGGAGTGAACAGTGAGATGAAGTGAGATGTGGGGAGGGAGGGATGATAAGATGAGGATTGGTGAAAGGGAGTGGGGAGGATGCGTGAGGGGAGAGGATGCGAGGATGAAGGGGAAGATGAAGAAGATGAGGTTGATGAATGATAGGATGAAGGGGTGATGAAGGTGAAAGGAGGAAGATGAGGAGAGTGGAGAGGGTCATGAAGAAGAGGATGATAGGAGATGAGGGCATGAAGATGTGAGGATGGAAGGAGGAGATGAGGGGAGGAGAGGGTGGATGATGAGATGAAAGCGGTGATGAAGAGGAGGAAAAGAGGTAGACAGGGGATTAAAGCGAGGATGAGGAAGGATGAAAGGAAGGATAAAGGGAGGAAAGGAAGGGAGGGAGGAAGGGAAGGAAGAAGGTCGTGAAGGAAGGTCGGAAAAAGGAAGGATCGAGGAAGGATGATGATGATAAAGGGGAAGGACTACTCATCCTGCTCCGCTGCTGCGATGACAAACGGCTGCGACAATATTTCGGCAGCGATGATCATAACGATGATGAAAGAGTATGTGGCAATCGCGATAAGATGTAAAAGTGATAGTCAGTTCGAGTACTGCGTATAGTAACGATGACAGTAACAGTAACAACTGCAATAGCGTGATAAAGATATTAATGGCGATAGCGATGATAAAGAAATAAAGATGCACGATAACAATGATGATGACAACAATGTCGCAATAATGTGCGCACGACCGATGATAGAAATGATGTATGTAACAAAGAACAATAATGTGTAATATGTAGTAATGGCATAACAATAATGTACTATATCAATAATACGCAATAGTAATGTGGCTGTCCCACAACCATGAACCAGTAGTGTATAATAGTAATGTGTAAAAGCAATGCTGATAGTCAAAACGATACATAAAATTAGCAATGTAATGGCTCTCACTGACAAACCACGATAATGCAGGTAATAATAACAAAGAAACGATAATGTGTGTGTAACCAATGGCAATAACCGCAATGTCGCATGGCTCCGCAACCACGATAATGGGAATAGCTGTAATATTAAAAGCAATGTACAGTAAAATGCAATGGCAATATCTCCGTAACCACAATGATAGTATAATATAACGAAAGCAATATAGTGCGTGCAAGTAGCTCTTACTTAGCAATGTAATAACCTGTGTGGCTCCATGGCTCCCATGACCTAATGATATATGCTCTTTCTGTGCTCCACGACGATAATAGCAATGTGTAAATGATCCGCAATATCAATGGCTCACTGTGTCCATAGCTCCTGGCTCCGCAACCACATAACCAATATATAGCGATGACCACGACCATGATGTGTGTAAAACATAACCCTGCGCAATGACATAGCGATAGAACACATGTATGTAATGTGTGTGTGTAAAGACAATAATGGCAATGACCCTGTGGCTTAACCATGACAATGCTGTAATGTGGCAAGTAATATGGCAGTAAAACAATGCAAGTGACACGGCTCCTATTAATGGCTTATTAATACATAATGTGCGTAATATTAACAAACAATGATGTAACAATATTAACAGATGGCAACCCTTAATGTGTGTGCTTGGCTAGCGGCTGCAATAACCATGACCATGACCAGAGCCAGGACAATGGCGGTGACGCATGAGTGATGATGTGTGACAATGACCATGGCCAGCTCCGCATGCTGGCAGATAGACCATGACGATGACCAAGACCATGACAACCGGCAAACGCGACCATGACCATGATGATAATGTAACCATGATAATGATAGGCACCGCTCCGCCAACAACCACTGATGACCAATGACCACTGACAATGATGACGTGACAATAGATGACCATGACAATGACCACTTGGCTCACGACGATGGCCATGCCACCACAACCCTGCTGTAACCACTTTCCGCGGCAACGACCATGATCAAAGACAGTGATGACCACTGACCATGACCAAACCGCGACCACTGGCCATGGCCATGATTGACCATGACAAGGATCACCATGATCCACCAACCCGTCAATGCCAACGTAACCATCATCATGGCAGATGACAATGGCGATGATCAAATGACCGCGGTAACGACCATGACCATGGCTTAACCGCAACCATGACCATGACCATGACAGCGAAAAAGCCAAACACGACCGCGACCATGATGCTGTTGACAATGGAAATAATCACTTGACGATGACCACTGACCGCGACCACTGGCGTGACGACATGACAATGATGACCATGACCCTGACTCACGTCAATGACATGTGACCATCATTATTGATGATGACCATGACCAACGAGCTCCGCAACCATGACCAGTGACCATGCTGTCCCGCCATGACAGCGAGCCATGACCGCAACCACTTGGCTGTGACCATGACAATGACCAAAGCGACCATGAGCCACTGATGAGCGCGACAATGAAAATAATCGCGAACAATGACCATGACCGCCATGGCGTGATGACCATAAACCAATGACGACGTGACCATGACCCTGACAATGACAATGACCATGACCATGACCATGGCAACATGCAACCATGACCGCGGCCATGACCATGACAACAACCGCAACCGCGGTAACCGCAACAGCCAACCATGACAGCGACCATGAAACCATGACCATCATGATTGACGATGACCATGCAGCCACTGACCATAACCATGACAATGACCGTCGCATTAGCGTAGCCATGACAATGACCATGACCACCGCGCACGCAATCACCGCGGCCATAGCGACAGCGAAGCCCACGACCACAACCACAACCCCATGCTCTCACGCCCGTGTCATCTCCCCTCCTCCGATCAGTAACGCTCCGTCTGCTGTCCGGCCACGCTTCGTGGGCTCTCGTCAGCTGAAGCACCTCAGCAACGCCGCGCGCAGCCTCACCTGCCAAGCCCGCGCCCATCACCAGGTATGAATGATGGGATTGGCCTGGCGCCGTTGGCGTCACGCCAACCCGCCACCGCGGGTCTGCGGCCTGGCGCGCTGAAAGCGCCCGCCCGTGTCGGCCCTTTGTCCGCCAGCACCAACCACGCGTGTCTGGCAACCAACAGGCAGAAGAAGCTGGCGATGACCACCAGCACCGTCCTGGTGGCTGCGTTCGCGACCGCCCCAACCCCCTCTCGGTCAGCGGCTCAAGAGGAGGCGTAACAACGCCGAATGATGACCACCGAAGCGCCAGGAAACGCCAGAGGAACCCGCCACGCAGCGGTGTAGTCAGCTTTCGGTGCAGCGCTGAAGATGCGGCGGGCGGCGTAGGACATCAAGGTGGTTTTGGCGGAGAAATGAGTACGACCGGGCCGGTCCGGAAGATGAAAGAGCGGCTTACGGTCAACAGCACGCTTAAGCGCGGCGCCGGCGCCGCGTTGGCAAAGCGGGCGTCTCGCGGTGAGTTGATGGCTTCACCCGGCCGAGACCACCAGCATCAGCGATAGCGGTGGCATGATGGCCGTCTTGCCAGCAGGGCGCTGGCGAACATAGCACACCGTCAGGGCGGCAGCACCTTGCAGGCAGCCCGTCAGCGGCCAGTGGTGGTCGGTGGTCAAGGGGCTTAGACCATTAGCGAGCAGCGCCAAGCAGCTGAGGCCGGCCAAAGGCCAGGTGGGAGAACCAGGCGCCCGTTGGCCTTAACTGGCGCCGTCACCAGAGCGCCGTTACTTATACGCCCAGCAGGAAGATGGCGGCGTAGAGGTGGAAAAAATTAGCCAGAGGATTTGGCGCCGCCCAGCTCGAAGGTGGAATGCGTGGGGAAGGTATGCGTTGCTCCAGGTGTAAGTTCAGGTGTGGTCCGCGGGCCAGGAGAAGGTGGGCGGCGGGTTCATGGTGGGGGGACCTGGGGGGTAGGTGAGGGTGGTGGGAGGGTTAAGGTGGGTAAGGGTGGGGTAAAGGGGTCCCTCACCTGTCCAGGTGACCCAGGACCTCCTAAAGTGACCAACCCAGCTAGGACTGGTCAAGGTGAGTTCCTCACCTGCCCAGGTGACCCAAAATGCACCTCAAAGGTGTTTTGCTCACCTGTCAGGTGTTCCAGAACCTCTAAAAGTGACCAAGAAGCCCAGCCAGGGGATTCGTCCAGGGTGATTCCTCACCTGCCCAGGTGACAAAAGATCCCAAGGTGGGTCTTGAACCTGTCCAGTGTTCAGGACCTTCCTAAAACAGCCCCTGACCCACCCAAGGTGGGTTCTTCACCCTGCCAAGGTGACCCAGCCCTCAAAGGTGGGTCCTGCACCTGGCCAGGTGATCCAGGACCTCCTAAAGGTGACACCCAGCCAGGGACTGGTCAAGGGCGAGTTCTTCACCTGTCCAGGTGTCAGGACCTCCACAAATAGCCCTGACCCACCCAAGGTGGGTTCTTCACCTACCCAGGTGACCCAGGACCTCCCTAAAAGTATTAAACCTGGCCAGGACTTGGTCAAGGTGAGTTCTCACCTGCCCAGGTGACCAAAATACCTCCAAGGTGTTTCTTTGCCTGTCCAGGTGTTCAGGACCTCCTAAAAGTGACCAAACCCAGCCAGGGACTGGTCAAGGTGAGGTTCCTCACGCGGGTGACTAAAAATAACCCAAGATGGGTCCTGCACCTGTCCAGGTGTTCCGGACCTCCTAGGAGCTCATGACCCATCCGAGGTGGGGTTTCTTCACCTGTCGGGTCAGGACCCCCTAAACACCCCCTGACCCACCCAAGGTGGGTTCTTCACCCTACCCAGGTGACCCAGGGTTCTCCTAAGGTGACCAAGCCCAGCCAGGGACTGGTCAAGGTGGAGTTCCTCACCTGCCCAGGTGACCCAAAATGCCTCAAGGTGTTTCTTCACCTGTCCAGGTGTTCAAGGACCTCCCTAAAAGGTGACCAAGCCTGGCCAGGGACTGGTCAAGGTGGGTTCTTCACCAGCAGGTGACCCAAAATAACCCAAGGTGGGTCCTGCACCTGTCCGGGTATTCAGGACTTTCCTAAAAGACTCCATGACCCATCCAAGGTGGACAGCACTGTCCAGGTGACCCAAAGATCCCAAGGTGGGTCTTGAACCTGTCCAGGTGGTCAAGGATCTCCTAAAAAGTGACCACACCTGGCCAGGGACGCTGGTCAAGGTGGGTTCTTCACCTGCCCAGGTGACCCCAAAATACCACAAAGGTGGGTCCCTGCACCTGCCCAGGTGATCCAAAATACCTCAAGGTGTTTCTTCACCTGTCAGATGTTCCAGGACTTTTTAAAGACTCCCTGACCCACCCAAGGTGGTTCTTCACCTGCCCAGGTGACCCAAAAATAGCCCAGGGTGGGTCTTGAACCTGTCCAGCTGTTCCAGGACCCTCTAAAAACTCCCTAACCCCACCCCCAGCAGGTGCCTCCAAGGTGTTTTGCAGTTCCCAGCCCCATTTTTGGGTTTTCAGCTCCATTTTGGGGTTCCAGCCCCCACTTTGGGATTCCCAGCTCCATTTTTGGATCCCCAATCCCATGGATCCTCAATACCAATTTTGGGGTTCCCAGCCCCAATTTTTGGGTTCCTTTCTAGCTGCCCATTTTTGGGATCCCTCAATCCTATTTTTGGGATCCCCAAATCCCAAATCCTCTCGAGGTCCCCAGCCCATTTTTGGATCCCCAGCCCCATTTTTAGGGTTTCCATCTATTTTTGGATCCCAGCTCCATTTTGGGACCCTCAATCCCATTTTGGGGTCCCCAGCCCCAATTTTTGGAGTCCCAATCCCATTTTGGTGTTCCCAGCCCAATTTTGGGTCCCCAATCCCATTTTGGTGTTCCTAGCCCCATTTTTGGGAGACTCCCAGCCCCAGTTTTAGGGATTCCATCCCATTTTTTGGAGTTCCCAGCTCCATTTTGAGATCCCCAATCCCAATTTTGGGGTTCCCAGGCCCATTTTTGGAACTCCAGCCCCAGTTTGGGATTCCCAGCCCCAATTTTGGGTTCCCAGCTCCATTTTTTGAGATCCCCAATCCCAAATTTGGGGTCCCAGTCCCATTTTGGGTTCCCAGCTCCATTTTGGGAGTCTCCAGTCCCAGTGGAACTCCCAACCTCAGTTTTGGGGGTTCCATCCCCATTTGGAACTCCCAGCCCCAGTTTTGGGGGTTCCATCCCCATTTGGGTTCCCAGCTCCATTTTGGGATCCCCAGCCCGTTTCTGGGGTTCCCAGCCCCATTTTGGAACTCCCAGCCTCAGTTTGGGGTTCCATCCCCATTTTAGGTTCCAGCTCCATTTTTGGGATCCCCAGCCCGTTTTTAGGGTTCCCAGTCCCATTTTGGAACTCCCAGCCCCAGTTTTGGGGTTCCATCCCATTTGGAGTTCCAGCTCCATTTTGGGATCCCACAGGCCCATTTTAGGGTTCCAGTCCATTTTGGAACTCCCAGCCCCAGTTTTGGGATTCCCAGCCCCCAGGCCTTGGGTTCTAGCTTCCATTTTTAGGATCTCAATCCCAATTTTGGGGAGTTCCCAGCCCATTTTGGGTTCCCAGCTCCATTTTGGGGTCTCAGTCCCATTTGGAACTCCCAGCCCACTCCAGTTTTGGGACATCCCATTGGGATCTCAGCCCCTTTTGGGTTCCCAGCTCCATTTTGGCATCCTCAGCCCCATTTTGGATCTCAATCCCAATTTTGGGAGTTCCAGCCCATTTGAGTTCCCAGCTCCATTTTGTTATCCTCCAGCCCCATTTTTGGGGATCCAAGCCTTTTGGGTTCCCACAGCCCCATTTTTCGCATCCCAGCCCATTTTGGGACCCCAGCTCCAATTTTGGGATCCCCAATCCCATTTTGGGATCCCCAATCCCAGTTTTGGGGTTCCCAGCCCCAATTTTAGGTTCCCAGCTCCATTTCGGCATCCTCAGCCCCATTTTGGGATCTCAATCCTAATTTTGGGGTTCCCAGCCCCATTTTTTGAGTTCCAGCCCCATTTTTTGGTATCCCCTCAGCCTCATTTTTGGGTTCCCAGCTCCATTTTGGCATCCTCAGCCCCATTTTGGGATGTAGTCCCAATTTTGGGATCCCTCCCAGTCCCATTTTGGAACTCCCAGCCCCGTTTTTGGGGGTTCCATCCCCATTTTGGGATCCCAGCTCCATTTTGGGACCCTCAATCCCATTTTTGGGGTCCCCAGCCCCAATTTTGGGTCCCAATCCCATTTTGAGTGTTCCCAGCCAGAATTTTGGGGTCCCAGCCCCGTTTTTGGGGTCCCCACCCGCGGGGGGAGGGTGGGCTGCCTCCTCCCCAGTTCCTCTCCCAAATTCTTGCGCCATTGGGGGAGAGGGTGAGACCCTTTCCGGGAGGGGGACACGGGAGGATGGGGACCCCAAAGCCGAGATTGGGAACCCCAAAAAGTAGGGCTGGGAGAAAACTAAGAATTAGTGAGACTTAAAGGTGAATTAGGGACCCAAAAAGTAGGATGGGAACCCAAAAAGACTGGGGACCAACGGGCTGGGAACCCAAAATTGGATTGAGGGACCCCAAGAGTGGGGCTGGGAGTCTAAAATGGAGTCTGAACCCCAAAATTGGGGGCGAGGAAAACTCAAAATGGGCTAAGAACAAGAAATGGGATTGGGGACACAAAAATGGGATTGGGAGACCAAAATTGGGATTGAGGGGTCCCAAAATGGAGATGAGATCCCCAAAATGGGGATGGAACCCCAAGTGAGTTGGGGACCCCAAAAATGGAGCTAGAACTAAGAATGATGCTGAATCCCCAAAATTGATTAGGAACCCAAGAATGGGACATGGAGCTCAAAAAGTAGGCATTAAAGGGATTTGGATCCCAAAAGTAGTCTGGGGACCCCAAAAAATGAGGGAGGGGACAAAATTGGGGTCCAGACACCCAAAGCCAGGATGAGATCCCAAGTAGGGTTGAGATCTAAAAATTGTGAGACTTAAAATGAGGCTGGGGATTAAAAATGGGACCGGGGCCCACAAATAGTTGAAACCCAAAATTCAGGATTACTTAGGACCCCAAAATGAGCTGGGAACCCCAAAATGGCACAGAAGACTCAAAAATGGGTTGAAACCAAGTGAGACTGGGGATTAAAAATGGAGATGAGGATCCCAAAATGGGGTTGAATCTAAAGTGTTGAGACTTAAAATTGAGCAGGGTTTTAAAATGGGACCAGGAAAAGACTTAAAAATGGAGATGAGGATCCCAAAAATGGGGGTTGGATCCCCAACAGTGAGCCCCAAAAAATTGGCAGGGACCCAAAATGGAGTCTGAGACTAAAATTGGCACAGGGAACTCAAAAATGAGATTTAAGGAACCCCCAAAATTTAGACTGGGGACCCCCAAAATAGTGAGGACCAAAAATGGGGTTGAAGATCCCAAAAAATTGAGCAGGGACTAAAATTGAGCAGGGACTGAGAGTAGGACAGAATTTAAAAATGGGAGCTGGAGAACCCCCAAAAATGGGCTGGGAGTCCCAAAAATGAGTTGAACCCCCAAACTGGACTGGAGACACCCCAAACTGGTCTGAGACTGGGAAGGACCCAAAACCCAAAACACCAAAAAAATCCCCAAAATCAGGCAGGGGACCTTCCAAAAGGCAAAAGCAAGGAATAAAACCATAAAAAACAGGCAGAAACCCCAAAATTTCATAGGACCTCAAAATGAGGCAGCGACCCCAAAATTGGGATGGGAGGGAGGGATTACATTCCCAGGACCCCCAAAATCCGCCCTCACCTGGAGCGTACTTGGTTTGGGCCTTGGGAAGGGGAAACAGGCGCAGGGGGGCAGAGAGGAAACAAAAAGGGGAGGGGGCAGGGCGAGGGGCAGGAACCCCCAAAAATTTTGAAGGGTTAAGGTTCCCTTGAAAAATTTGGGGTTTGGAAAAAAACACCAAAAGAAATTTAGGGTTTGGAGGAAAAAAAACCAAATTTTGGGGTTTTTTGAGGATTCGTCCCAAAATTTGGGATTTTTGGAGGATTCTCCCCAAAATTTGGGATTTTTGAGATTCTCCCATTTGGGATTTTTTGAGAATTGCCACAAAATTTAGGGTTTTGGAGAATTTTTAAAATTTGGGATTTTTTGAGGATTCTCCCAAAAATTTGGTGGAGTTTTGGTTTATTTTTGGTTTTTTTAGTAATAAGCCCCAAAATTTGGGATTTTTTGGAAGTTTTGCTTACAAAATTTGGTGGTGTTTTTGGAAGATTTGCTTACAAAATTTGGGGTTTTGAGGGATTCAGCCAAAATTTGGGATTTTTGAGAGTCCCAAAATTTGGGATATTTTGAGATATTCCTCAAGGGTGGGATTTTTGGGAAGTTTTGCTTACAAAATTTGGGGTTTTGGAGGATTAGCCACAAAGTTTGGGATTTTGGGAAAGAGAATCTCCCAAATTTGGGATTTTTAAAGTTTGTCCCAAAATTTGGGATTTTTAAGGATTTTATACAAAATTTGGGAATTTTTTTTGAGGGAATCTCTCAAAATTTGGGTTTTAAAGGTGCCCCAAAATTTGGGTTTTGGAGGATTTATCCCAAAATTTGGGATTTTGGAAGTTTTGCCACAAAATTTGGGGTTTTGAGGAATCTCACAAAAATTTTGGGATTTTAGGCGGAATCACCCCAAAGTCGGAGTTTCTTTGAGGTGCCCCAAAATTTGGGATTTTTGAGAATCCCCAAAAGTGGGACTTTTGGAAGAATGCCTAATTTTTTTTTTTTTTGAGGAATGGCCCAAATTTTTGGGATTTTTGATGATTCACCCCCAAAATTTTTGGGTTTCAGAAGTGACAGAATTACAAGTCCCAAATCAAGGAGAGCCCCCAAAATTCCACCAAAATTAAAACAAAGCCGAAAAATTTTGGGCATTAAACAAAAAACAAGGTGGGAGGGGACCCCAAAGTCCCTCAGGGGGAGGAGTTTGGGAAGGGACCCCGAGACCCCCAAGTTTTGGGTTCAGCCACACCTGGGGGTCCCAGGTGAGATTTTGAGGGATTTTTGGGGTCAGTGGGGTTAGGGGACCCGAGAGGAATTTTAAGGGGATTTTTGGGGTCCCAGGTGAAATTTAGGGACCCCAAAGGGATTTGGGGATTTTTTGGGGTCCCAGGTGAGATTTAGGGACCCCAGGTGAATTGGGGAATTTTTGGGGTCCCAGGTGAAGTTGGGAATTTTGGAGATCCCAGGTGAAGTTGGGGACCCCAGGTGGTGGGATTTTTGGGGTCCCAGGTGAGATTTAGGGAACCCCAGTGAGGTGGGATTTTTGGGGTCCCAGGTGAAGTTAGGACCCCGAGGAGATTACAGGGATTTTGGGGACCCCGAGGGAGGATTTTGGGTTTTAGGGGTCCCAGGTGAATTTTGGGGATTTTGGTCTCAGGTGAGATTTAGGGACCCCCAGGTGAGATTGGGATTTTTGGGGTCTCCAGGTGAGATTTGGGGTGGAATCCCAGGTGAGATCTATAGGGATTCCCCGAGAGAGGATTTTGAGTTTTGGGGTCTCAGGTGAGATTTTTGGGGATTTTGGGGTCTCAAGGTGAGATTTGGGGTGTCCCCTCCCCTCGTCAATCACACCTGGGGGCGTCATAGGTTTCTCCTGGGAGAGGGAGGGGCGTGAGAAACCCCCAAAAAATCCCAAAATCCCAAATGTGAGTTTGGGGTCCCCAGGTGAATTTGGGATCCCCAGGTGGGCCAGGGGTTCTTCAGGTGAATTTTGGGGTTTCAGGTGGGGTGAGATCCCCAAGGTGAGGTTTGGGGTCCCCAGGTGAAACTCCCCAGGTGAATTTTGGGGTTCCCAAGTGAATTTTGGGGTTCTTGAGGTGAATTTTGGGCTCCTTCAGATGAATTTTTGGGGTTTTCAGGTGAGTTTTGGGATCTCCCAGGTGAATTTTGGGATCCCCAGGTGAATTGGACCCCTGTAGGTGAATTTTGGGCTAGGTGAATTTTGGGCTCCCCAGTGGTGAATTTTGGGAGTCCCTCAGATGGTCCCAGAAGGGTCCCCAGGTGAACACAGGACCCCAGGTGGGGTGTTAGGCTCCCCAGGTGAATTTTGGACCCCAAGAGGGTGAATTTTTGGGCTTCAGGTGAATTTTGGAGCTCCCCGGTGAATTTTAGGCTCCCCAGGTGAGTTTAGGATCCCCAAGGTGAGTTTTAGGCTCCCAGGAATTTTGGGGTCCCTCAGATGAATTACAGGGTCCCAGGTGAATTTTAGGACCCCCAGGTGAATTTTGGGATCCCCAGGTGAGTTTAAGGGTTCTTCAGGTGAGTTTTGGGCTCCTTCAAGGTGAATTTTTGGGACACCCCAGGTGAATTTTGGGTTCCCCAAGGTGAGTTTTGGGGTTTTCAGGTAAATTGGGTTCCCCAGGTGAATTTTAGGCTCCTTCAGGTGAATTTTGGAGGCTCCCCAAGGTGAATTTTAGGATCCCCAAGGTGGGCTGGGATCCCCAGGTGAGTTCGGGGTTCTTCAGGTGAGTTTTAGGCTCCTTCAGGTGGTGGGACCCCCAGGTGAGTTTTAAGGTCCCCAAGGTGGGACTGAAGGGTTTTCAGGTAAATTTGGGATCTCCCAGGTGAGTTTAGGAGTCCCCAGGTGAGTTTGGGATCTCTCAGGTGAATTTTGGGCTCCCACAGGTGAGTTTTTGGGGTCCCCAAGTGAGAGTTTAGGATTCCCAGGTGAGTTTGGGGTCCCCAGGTGAGTTTAGGACCCCAGGTGAATTTTGAGGCTCCTTCAGGTGAATTTTGGGATCCCTCAGGTGAATTTTTTAGGCTCCCAGGTGGATTTTTAGGCTCAACCTAGTAGAATTGCAGGGTTTTCAGGTGAGTTTTGGGACCCCCGGTGAGTTTTAGGGTTCTTCAGGTAAATTTGAAATCCCCAGGTGGTCTGGGCCCCAGGTGAATTTTAGGATCCCCAGGTAAGGGTGGGCTCCCTCCAGGTAAATTTGGAAATACAGGTGGTGCAGGCTCCCCAAACCCCCAAAACCATGGGGCACAAGCTCGAGAGAGAGTTTAATGCAGGTGCAGCCAGGTGAGAGCCAGAATGGCTTAGCTTAGCTCCCAGGTGTGCTTAGGTGTGCCCAGGTGTGCCCAGGTGCCCAGGTGAGCTCAGGTGAGCTCAGGTGTGCCAAGGTGTGAGTTCAGGTGGCCAGGTGTGCTCAAGGTGTGCCTGAGTGTCCCCAGATGTGCCCAGAGTGTCCCAGGTGTCCTAGGGTGTGCCCAGAGTGTGCCAGAGTGACCAGGTGTGCCCAGAGTGTCCCAAGGTGATCCCAGTGTGCCCAAGTGTGCCCATAGTGAGCCCAGAGTGTGCCCAGAGTGTGCCAAGGTGTGTCCCCAAAGTGTGCTCAGAGTGTCCCAGGTGATCCCAAGAGTGTCCCAGGTGCCCAAGTGTGCCCAGAGTGTCCCAGAGTGTGCCCAGAGTGTACTAGGTGAGCTCAGGTGTGCCCAGGTGTGCCCAGGTGTGCTCAAGGTGTACTTGGGTGTGCCAGGTGGCCCAGGTATTGAGCCCAGGTGAGCTCAGGTGAGTCAGTCAGCAGCAGCGAAAAAAGCCCCAAAAGAAGTTGCTCAGAGACCCCAAAAATCCCAAAAGCCCGAAGCAGCAGCTCCCAGGTGTGTTCAGGTGTGTTCAGGTGAGGCTCAGGTGGGAGGTCAGTCAGCAGCAGCCGAAAGTTCCACCAAAGACCCCAAAAGCCCCAAAAAGTTGCTCAGGGAACTAAAAAATCCCAAAGGGTTTCCTCCCCAAGGCCCGAAGCAGCAGCTCCCAGGTGTGCCCAGGTGAGGCTCAGGTGAGATCAGTCAGCAGCAGCAGCCCGAAAAAGCCCCAAAAGTTTCTCAGAGACCCCCAAAAAATCCCAGAAATTCCCTCCAAAATGAAGCAGCAGCTCCCCAGGTGTGCCCAGGTGTGCCCAGGTGTGCCCAGGTGAGCTCAGGTGTGCCAGGTGTGCCCAGGTGTGCTCAGGTGTGCCCAGGTGAGCTCAGGTGTGCCCAGGTGTGCTTAGGTGTGCTCCAGGGTGTGCCCAGAGTGAGCTCAGGGTGTGCTTGAGTGTGCTCAGGTGAGCTCAAGATGTGCCCAGGTGTGTGCCCAGAGTGTGCCCAGGTGTGCCCAGGTGTGCTCAGGTGAGGCTCAGATGTGCCAAGGTGTGCAAGGTGTGCCCAAGGTGACTCAGGTGAGCTCAGATGTGTATGATGTGCCAGGTGTGCCCAGAGTGAGCCCAGGTGTGCCCAGGTGTGCTCAAGGTGAGGCTCAGATGTGCTTAGGTGTGCCCAGGTGTGTGCCAAGGTGAGCTCAAGGTGTGCCCAGGTGAGCCCAGGTGAGCTCAGGTGTGCCCAGGTGAGCCCAGGTGAGCTCAGGTGTGCCCAGGTGTGCCCAGGGTGTGCCCAGGTGTGCCCAGGTGTGCCAGAGTGTGCCCAGGTGTGTCCCAGGTGTGCCAAGCTGTGCCCAGGTGTGCCCAGGTGCCCAGGTGTTATCCCAGGTGTATCCCTGGTGCATCCCAGAGTGTGCCAAGGTGTGCCCAGGTGTGCCCAAGGTGTGCCCAGGTGTATCCCAGCGTGCCCAGGTGTGCCCAGGTGTGCCCAGGTGTGCCCAGGTGTGCCCAGGTGTATGCTGTGCCCAGGTGTGCCCAGGGTGTGCTTGGGTGTGCGAGAGTGTAGCCCAGGTGTGCCCAGGTGTGCCCAGGTGTGCTCCAAGGTAGTGCCCAGGTGTGCTCAGGTGTGCGCCCAGGTGTGCCCGGGTGTGTCCCGTGTGTCCCAGGTGTGCCCAGGTGTGCCCAGCTGTGTGCCCAGGTGTGTCCCAGGTGTGCCCAGGTGTGTGCCCAGGTGTGCCCAGGTGTGCCCAGGTGTGCCCAGCGTGTGCCCAGAGTGTGTCCCAGAGTGTGCCCAGGTGTGCAGGTGTTGCCCAGAGTGTAGCCAGGTGTGCCCCAGGTGTGCCCAAGGTGAGCCCAAGGTGTGCCCAAGGTGAGCCCCAGGTGTGCCAGGTGTGCACAGGTGTGCCCAGATGTGCACAGGTGTGCCCAAGGTGTGCCCAGCTGAACCCAGGTATATCCCAGGTGAGCTCAGGTGCCCAGGTGTGCTCAGGTACCCCCAGGTGCCCCCCAGAGTGCCCAGGAGTGAGTCAGTCAGCAGCGACAGCCCGAAAAAAGCCCCAAAAGTTGCTCAGAGACCCCAAAAAATCCCATGAAGCAGCAGCTCCCAGGTGTGCCCAGGTGTGCTGGGTGAGCTCAGGTGAAGTCAGTCAGCACCAGCAGCCCCAAAAGTTCCACCAAAGACCCAAAAGCCCCAAAGTTGCTCCAGAGACCCCAAAAATCCCAAAGTTCCTCCCCAAAAGGCGAGAAGCAGCAGCTCCCAGGTGTGCCCAGGTGAGCTCAGGTGTGCTTATGAGTGAACTTTTGGGAAGTTACTGGGAAAATTCAGTTCTGGGGGTCCTGGGGGATTTTGGGGGATTTTAAGAGATCACAAGGAAATTTTAGGGGAAATTGGGGTTTTACTAGGAGGTTTTGGGATAAAATTTTAGGGTTTTCTGGAAAGTCCTAAGAAGGATTTTGGGAAATTTTAAGGATATTGGGGTCCCTGGGGATTTTAGGGGTCCCAGGGGTGAATTCAGGGGAAAATTTGGGGAGGCTTTTGGGGGGTCCTGAGAGATTTTTGGGACAAATTTTGGGATTTTTGGGGGTCGGGGGTGATTTTTGAAATTTTGGGATTTTGGAGAAAATTTAAGGGGATTTTTGGAGAGAGGAAATTTGGGGGTTTTGGGGGTTTTAGGAGAAATTTTAGAGTTTTAGGGGTCCTGAGGGAGATTTTTGGAAATTTTTTGGGGATTTTTAGGGTCCCAGGGAGGGTGGTGAGAATACCAGGATTTTTAGGGGTCCTAGAGTTTTTGGGAAATTTTGGGATTTTAGGGGTCCCAAGGGGTGGTGGGAGAAATTTTGGGGATTTTTGGGGGTCCTGAGGAGATTTTAGAGAATTTTAGGATTTTTAGAAGTCCTGGGAATTTGAGAGAATTTTGGGGTTTTACTTGGGGAAGTCCTGGGGAGATTTTGGGGAAATTTTGGGTTTTTCTAGAGGAGTCCTGGGGGATTTTTGGGGGAGGAGAAATTTTGGGATTTTTGGGGGTCCTGGGGAGATTTTGAAATTTTGGGATTTTTGGGGGTCCTGGGAGATTTAGGGGAAATTTTGGAGATTTTAGGAGGAATCCTGGGGAGATTTTGGGGAAATTTAGAGTTTAGGGGAGTTTTGGGAGAAAATTTTGGGATTTTTGGGGGTCCTGGGGAAATTTTGGGGAAATTTTGGGATTTTGGGGAGGTCCCAGGGGTGAATTCTGGGAAATTTTGGGGTTTTTGGGGGTCCTAGAGGGGGTACAAGGGAAATTTTGGGGTTCTAGGGGAACCCTGGGGGGATTTTAGGGAGATTTTGGGACTTTTAGGGGTCAGGGGGATTTTAAAAATTTAGGGGATTTTTAGGGGTCCTGAGGGGATTTTGGGACAAATTTTGGGATATTTGAGGAGTCCTAGAGATTTTGGGAAATTTTAGAGAGTTACTGGAGAAATTTAGGGGATTTTTCAAGGGGATTTTGGGACAAATTTTGGGATTTTAGGGGTCCTAGAGGTGAAATTTTAGGGAGAGATTTTGGGACTTTTGGGGATCCCTGGGGGGATTTTAGGAATTTGGGATTTTGAGGGGTCCTAGGGAGGCATTTTGAGATTACAGGGGTGGGTGAAATTACAGGATTTTTGGGGGTCCTGGTGAGATTTTTGGGGAAATTTTGGGATTTTTAGGGGAGTCCTGGGAGATTTAGAAATTTTGGAGATTTTTGGGAGGGAATCCTGGGGGAGATTTTTGGGCAAAGGTAGGGGTTTTGGGGGTTTTGGGACAAATTTTGGGATTTTAGGGGGTCCTGGGAGATTTTGGAAATTTTGGGATTTTGGGGTCCCAGGGGTGAATTGGGGAAATTTTGGGGTTTTGGGGTCTGGGGAGATTTTGGAAATTTTGGGAGTTTTTCTGGGGAGTCTAAAAATTTTGGGGAAATTTTGGGGATTTTGGGGGGTCCTGGTGGAATTTTTGGGGAAATTTTGGAGATTTTTGGGAATCCTGGGGTAAATTTACAGGGGAGATTTTGGGACTTTTGGGGATCTTAGGGGATTTTGGGAGAATTTAGGGATTGTTGGGGAATCCTGGGGGATTTTAAGGGGTCCCAGGGGGTGGTGGTGGACATTTTGGGGGGACTTTTTAGGAGGTCCTGGGGGAGATTACAGGAGGAATTTTGGGGAGTCCTGAGAGATTTTAAGGGGTAAATTTTTGGGGAATTTTTGGGGCTGATTTTGGAGTTTTGAAGGGTTTTGGAGGATTTTTGGGGTCCCAAGAGCTGGTTTCAGATTTCCAGGTTTTGGGGGCTGATTTTTGGATTTTTTGGGGTTTTTGGGCCGATTTTTGGGGTTTTGGGGTGAATTGCAGGCTGATTTTTGGGTGTTTTTGGAGATTTTGGGGTCCCTAGGCTGTGGCTTTTTGCTGTTTTGGCTGATTTTGGGGTTTTTGGAGATTTTTGGGTATTTTTTTGGGAATTTTTGGGGTCCCAAAGCTGGTTTACAGAATTTTTGGGGAAGTTTTGGGAGTAATTTTGGGCTGATTTTGGGTCTTTTTGGATTTTTGCTTTTTACTGATTTTTTGGGGATTTTGGGCTGATTTTTGGGTATTTTTGGGATTTTTGGAACTTTTGCAATTTGGGAGTGATTTTGGGGTGATTTTGGGGAGGTGATTTTGGGATTTTTGGGCTGATTTTGGATGTTTTGGGATTTTTAGGTATTTTGGGATTTTTGGGCTGATTTTTGGGCGATTTTAGGGTAATTTTGGGCTGATTTTTTGGGTGGTTTTGGGGTTTTGGGGATTTTTAGGGGATTTTCTGGGGTTTTTAGATTTTTGGGAATTAGAATTTTGGGCTGATTTTTGGGTATTTTGGGATTTTTGGGGCTGATTTTTAGAAAACTCTTGCAGGGGAATTTTGGGTATTTTTGGGATTTTTGGGCTGATTTTTGGGATTTTTTGGGGGTTTTTTTTTTTCTGATTTGTGGGATTTTTTAGGATATTTTTGGGATTTTTGAGTTTTTGGATAATTTTGGGCTGATTTTTGGGATTTTTGGGATTTTAGGATATTTTTTGGATCTTTTGGGCTGATTTTTGGGATTTTTTGGGATTTTTTGGGATATTTTAGGCTGATTTTTGGGATTTTTGGAGTATTTTTAGGCTGATATTTGGCCTGGGTTTTGGGATTTTGGGATTTTTGGGATTTTTGGTATTTTAGGCTGATTGGGGATTTTTTAGATATTTTTGGGGCTGATTTTTGGAATTTTTAGGGGGATTTTTGGGGATTTTTAGGGGTTTTGGGATTTTTTGGGCTGATTTTGGATATTTTTAGGCTGATTTTTGGACAATTTTGATCTATTCAGGATTTTTGGGGTTTTTAATATTTTTAGGCTGATTTTGGGGATTTTTGGGATTTTTTCCGGATATTTTGGATATTTTGGGCTGATTTTGGGATTTTTGGGCTGATTTTTTTGGGATTTTTTGGAATTTTTGGGATTTTTAGGTAGGGGCTCAGTGTGGGAGGGCTCTTACGAGCTTGAACCCTCTGGAAATCGGATCCACCCGGCCCTGCTACAGAACCGAAATGCGGACCAGTATGAACCAGTATGAACTGAGTACCGGCCAGTATAAACCAGTATGGACGGTACTGACCAGTATGAACCAGTATGAGCGGTGCGACCAGTATAAACCAGTATAAACCAGTATAAACCAGTATAGACCGATGCAGGACCAGTATGAACCAGTATGAGCCGGTATGAACGGTCTGGACCGAGTATAAACCAGTATGAACCGGTACTGACCAGTATAAACCAGTATGAACCAGAGTATGAACCGGTACAGACCAGTATAAACCAGTATGGACCAGTATGAACGGTATAAACCAGTGCGGACCAGTATGAACGGTATAAACCAGTACGGACCAGTATGAACCGGTATGAACGGTCACGGACCGAGTATAAACCAGTATGAACGGTACTGACCAGTATAAACCAGTATGAACCAGTGGGACCGGTACAGACCGAGTATGCACCAGTATGGACCAGTATGAACCGAGTACGGACCAGTATGAACCAGTACGAACGTCACCGACCAGTTTATCCCGAGTATAAACCGCTAGCCAGTCCGCAGTTTGTCCCAGTACGAGCCGGTGCCGCAGTTTGTCCCAGTACAAGCCGGTGCGGACCGAGTTTGTGCCCAGTATGAACGGTGCGGACCAGTCTGCTCCCGAGTATGCGGTCGCGTCCAGTATAAGCCAGTCTGCGGTTTGTCCCAGTATGCAGTCGCAGTGCGGACTCAGTTTATCCCAGTATGAACCGCTGCGGACCAGTATGCTCCCAGTACGACCGGTGCGGACCAGTATATACCAGTGAACCGGTACTGACCAGTATAAGCCGGTACGACCAGTATGCTCCCGAGTGCTAGGTCCCGAGTATAAACCAGTGCGGACCAGTATGATCCCGAGTCCAGCCAGTACGACCAGTATACAGTCCCGAGCCCGATGCGGGACCGAGTATGCTCCCAGTTTGTCCCAGTTCCAGCCAGTATAAGCGCTAAACCGCAGTTTGCCAGTATGCCGGTGCGCCAGTTCGCCGAGTCCCGTCCCAGTACCGTCCCAGTATCCTCCAGTGCGGCCAGTAGGTTCTCTAGTACCGTCCCGAGTACGCATCAGTACGATCGCGGTCCAGTAGCCGCAGTAGCGCCAGTATGCCCCTCGGCCCATCCCAGTCGCCAGTTTGTCCCAGTATCCAGTCGGTCCCGAGCGCATAAACCGAGTTTATCCCAGTATGGTGCATGTCAACTCACGCAGTTTACACACTGAAGTCGCACCAGTATAAACCAGTACTGGCCAGTGCATAGGAACTGGTATACAGTCCCTCGGTATGGTCGCAGTTTCCTCCCAGTCCTGAACTCAGTTTAGCCAGTACTCCCAGTTTATGCCAGTGCGACTCGAGTATAAACTGGTTTCAGTCCCTCCCCAGTCCATCCCAGTCCCCTCAGTCCACTCGGTTTGTCCCAGTTCCTCCCAGTTTGTCCCAGTTCCCTCAGTTCCCCAGTCGTCCCAGTTCAGTCACCAGTTCCCTCCCAGTCCCATTTCAGTCCGCTCCCAGTTTCGTCGGTTTCACTCCAGTCCCCTCAGTTTATCCCAGTTCCTCGGTCGTCCCAGTCCCTCCCAGTCCCAGTACTCCCAGTCCCGTCCCAGTCCATCCCAGTTCCCTCCAGTACGTCCCAGTCCCTCCCAGTTTGTCCCCAGTTCCGGTATGTCCCCGTTTCGTCCCAGTCCCTCCCAGTTTCATCCCAGTTCCTCCCAGTTCCTCCCAGTCTGTCAGGTTTACCCAGTTCCCTCCCCAGTCTCATCCAGTTCATCCCTCAGTCCCTCCCAGTTTGTCCCAGTCCTCTCAGTCTCACCCAGTCCATCCCAGTTCGCTCAGTTCCTCCCGAGTTTATCCCAGTTCATCCCAGTTCCGTCCCACATTCATCCCAGTCCCCATCCCAGTCCCTCCCAGTGTTCAGTCCCAGTTCCCTCCCAGTTTATCCCAGTGCCCTGCCCCAGTCCCTCCCAGTCCCTCCCAGTCCCTCCCAGTTCCTCCCAGTCCCATCCCAGTCCATCCCCAGTCCGTCCCAGTTTGTTCCAGTTCCTCCCAGTTATCCCAGTCCCATCCCAGTCCCTCCCAGTCCGTCCCAGTCCCTCCCAGGTTCCCTCCCAGTCCATCCCAGTTCCCTCCCAGTCCCTCCCAGTCCGTCCCAGTCCCTCCCAGTTTATCCCAGTCCCTCCCAGTTTATTCCAGTTCCCTCCCAGTTTATTCCAGTTCCCTCCCAGTCCATCCCAGTCCCATCCCAGTCCCTCCCAGTCCCATCCCAGTTTCCCAGTTCCAGTTCCCTCCCAGTCCGTCCCAGTTCCTCCCAGTTCCCTCCCAGTCCGTCCCAGTTTCCCTCCCAGTCCGTCCCAGTTCCCCAGTACGTCGGGGGGTCCGCTGCGCTCCGGGGTGCTCGAGAATCAGGGCACTTGAAGGTGGGAGGCCGAGAAGCGACCCTGAGAGGAGAGAGACTGGGATGGACTGGGAGGACTAGAGAGGTGGGAGGAGACTAGGATGAGCACTAAGGCAGAAATGGAAGGACTGGGAGGCTGAAATGGACTGGGAGGACAGGAATTTCAAGAGAACTAGGACCTGAGACTGGGAGTATCGAGAATGGGATGGACTGAGATAGCTTTAAGGACTGGGACTGGAGACACTGAACAGATCGCTGGGATGGGACTGAGGAGGAAATTTCAGGAGGAACTAAGGAAACACTAGGAGGGTACTGGGAGGGACTAGTTTGAACTAGGATGGACTGGGATTCACTAATGGTGCACAGGTTGCACAATTTGAACTGATGGGACTGGGAGAGATGAACTGGATAACTAAGGAGGGACTGGAATAAACTGGGATGGACTGGGAGGAAAAGATGACTAGGAGGAAACTAGGAGAATGGAGGACTGAAGTTTGAAACTGGGAAGACTGAACAAACAAAACGGATGGACAGCAACTAAAACAGTTACTGGAACACAAACCGAGATTCACTATGAGCGTTACTAGGAGTTACTGAACTGAACTGGGACTCCTCTAAGGCATTACTGGTTTGAACTTTAGATGGACTAGAAATTCACTAGGTAGTTACTGGGAGTTACTGTGAGTTGAACTGGGAATCACATAATGAGGTGTTACTGGGAGTTACTAGTGAACTGGTTTGAACTGGTTTTGAACTGGGGGATCTCTGGGTGTTGTCCCCTGTGGTTTACTGGTTTGAACTGGGAGTTACTGGAATTCACTGAAGGCTGGTCCCTGGGGAGTTACTGTGGTTTTGAACTGGGGGATCTCTGAGTCACTGGGAGTTACTGGTAGTTGAACCTGTGGGAGTCACTGTGAGGGTCACTATTACTGGTTTATGAACTGGGACTCTGGTGGGTCTTACTAGTTACTACGTTTGAACTGGAACTATTCTGGGCTTGCGGTTACTGGTTTGAACTGGACTCACCTATGTTACTGTTTGAACTGGAACTAATTCACTGGGGGTCCTGGAGTTTGTTTGAACTAGGAATCTTGGGGTCACTGAGGGTTACTGGTTGAACTGGTTAGCACTGGTTTGAACTGCGATCTCTGTCCCTGTGGTTGTTCTGGTTTGAACTGGGATGGACTAGGATTCTACTGTAAGGCGTTACTGGGAGTTACTGGTTTGAACTGGGATGGACACGAGGATTCACTGTGGGGGTCCCTGTGGGTTACTGGTTTTGAACTGGGACTCACTAGTGAGGGGACACGAGTTACTGGGAGTTACTGGTTTGAACTGGGATGGACTGGGAATTCACTGTAGGGGGTCACTGGGAGTTACTGGACTTTGAACTGGGACTCACTGTGGGGGTCCCTGTGGTTACCTGGTTTGAACTTGGGATGGACTGGAGACTCACTGTGAAGTTACTGTGTGGTTTGAACTGGGGTGGACTGGGAGATTCACTAGTGGCGTTACTGGTTTGAACCGTGGACTGCAGGTTCACTGTGGGTGTTACTGGGAGTTACTAATGGTTTGAACTGGGGGAGTCTCTGGGTGCCCCTGTGGTTACTGGTTTGAACTGGGAGTTACTGGAACTCACTGTGAGGCGTTACTGGGGTTACTGGTTTGAACTGGGACTCACTGTGAAGTCACACAGGGGGTTACTGGGAGCTACTGGTTTGAACTGGGGGATCTCTGAAATTGCCCTGTGGTTGCACCTATGGTTTTGAACTGGGATGGACTAGGATTCACTGTGAAGTTACTGGTTTGAACTGGTTTGAACTGGGACTAAGCTGTGAAATTACTGGGAGTTACTAGTTTTGAACTAGGAGACTCACTGTAGGGGTCACTAGGGGTTACTGGGAGTTACACGTGGTTTGAACTAGAGGATCTCAGTGCTGTGCATTACTGGTTTAGAACTGGGACTGGACTGTGAAGTCATACGTGAGGAGTTACTGGTTTGAACTAGAACTTTCACAATGAAATTTACTGGTTTTGAACTGGGAATTTCACTGTGGGGTCCCTAGGGAGTTATAGACTGGGCTGGGGACTCACTGTGGGCGTTACTGAGGAAAGGTTTCGAACTGGAGTTACTGGAAGTCACTGTGAGTTACAGGAGTTGGTTTTGAACTGAGGACTCTACTGTGGGCGATTACTGGTTTGAACTGGGACTCGCTGTGGGGCGTTACTGGGGATTACTGGTTTGAACTGGGACTCACTGTGGGCGTCACTGGTTTGAACTGGTTTGAACTGGGACGTACTGGGCGACTCCCCCGGCTCCTCGTCGTCGCTCACGTCCTCCCACTGATCCGAGTCCTCGGGGGGAGGCCTCGGCACCTAGGCAGGGAGGGGTTAAAAAATCCCAAAAATTTGTTAAATTCACCAAAAATTCATCAAATTCACCAAATTCATAGAAAATTATCCAAAATCAGACTAGTCAGTAAAAAATTCAAAAAATTAAAAAAAAAACCAAAATCAATTTTCTCGAATCTCAAAAATTTCAAAATTAGAAAAAATCCCAAATATCCCAAAAATTCCCCGAAATTCACAAATCTCTAAATTTCAAAAATAAAAAAAATCCCAAATATCCCAAAAATTCCCCAAAATTCACAAATCTCTAAAATTAAAAAATAACAAAATCCCAAATATCCCAAAATTTCCCCAAAATTCACAAATCTCTAAAATTCAAAAATAAAAAAATCCCAAATATCCCAAAAATTCCCCAAAATTCACAAATCTCTAAAATTAAAAAATAAAAATAATCCTAAATTTCCCAAAAATTCCCCAAAATTCACCCAATTCCCCAAAATTCACAAATCTCTAAAATTAAAAAATAAAAATAATCCTAAATTTCCCAAAAATTCCCCAAAATTCACCCAATTCCCCAAAATTCACAAATCTCTAAATTAAAAAA
This sequence comes from Luscinia megarhynchos, assembly GCA_034336665.1. Lineage (NCBI taxonomy): Eukaryota > Metazoa > Chordata > Aves > Passeriformes > Muscicapidae > Luscinia > Luscinia megarhynchos. Next base: position 27,589 of record JAPFBE010000062.1, read on the forward strand.
AATCAAAAATTAAAAAAGAAAAAATTCAAATTAAAGATTGAAAAATTAAAAAAAAATTCTCGAATCTCAAAAATTTCAAAATTTAAAAATATTCCCCAATAGTCCAAAAATTCCAAAATTCAGAAAATTCCCCAAAATTCAGAAAATTCCCCAAAACTCATAAATCTCTAAATTAAAAACTAAAACAAAAAAATCTGAAATTAAAGATTGAAAAATTAAAAATAAAAAGATTCAAAAAATTAAAAACCACAAAATAAATTTTCTCGAATCTGAAAAAATTTCAAAATTTCAAAAATAATCCCAAAATATCCCAAAATTCCAAAAAATTCACCAAAATTCATAAATCTCTAAAAAAAATCAAAAGACTAAGAGAATTGAAATAAAAAAATTCAAAAAATTAAAAACTAAAAATGAATTTTTCTCGAATCTCAAAAATTTCAAAATTAGAAAAATCCCAAATATCCCAAAAATTCATCAAATTCACCAAAATTCATAAATCTCTAAATAAAGAAAAAATTAAAAAAATTAAAAAAAAAATCTGAAATTAAAGATTGAAAAATTTAAAATAAAAAATGCAAAATTTAAAAAAAATAAATTTTCTTGAATCTCAAAAATTTCAAAATTTCAAAATAATCCCAAATATCCCAAAAATTCATAAAATTCACCCAATTCCCCAAAATTCATAAATCTCTAAATTAAAAAAAATTAAAAAAAAATTTAAAAAAAAAATTTCAAAGTAAAGATTGAAAAATTAAAATTAAAAATGCAAAATTTAAAAAAAATAAAATAATTTTTCTCGAATCTCAAAAATTTCAAAATTTAAAAATAATCCCAAATATCCCAAAAATTCATAAAATTCACCCAATTCCCCAAAATTCACAAATCTCTAAATTAAAAAAGATTAAAAAAAAATTTTAAAAAAAAATTTCAAAGTAAAGATTGAAAAATTAAAAAAAAAATTCTCGAATCTCAAAAATTTCAAAATTTCAAAATATTCCCAAATATCCCAAAAAATTCCCCCAAAATTCACAAATCTCTAAATTATATCTAAAAATTAAAGATTGAAAAATTAAAATAAAAGATTCAAAAATTTAAAAAAAAATCCACAAATTTACAAATCTTTAAAATCCCAAAATTAAAAAAAATCTCCATATATCCCAAAAATTCATAAAATTCACCCAATTCCCCAAAATTCACAAATCTCTAAATTAAAAAAAATTTCAAAAATTTCAAAAATTAAAAAAACCCCTCAAATTAAAGATTGAAAAATTAAAAAAAAAATTCTCGAATCTCAAAAATTTCAAAATTTAAAAATATTCCCCAATAGCCCAAAAATTCCCCAAAATTCATCAAATTCACCAAAATTCATAAATCTCTAAATTAAAAAAAACTAAAAAAAAAAATTTAAAAAAATCTGAAATTAAAGATTGAAAAATTAAAATAAAAAATGCAAAATTAAAAAAAAATAAAATCAATTTTCTCGAATCTCAAAAATTTCAAAATTTCAAAATATTCCCAAATATCCCAAAAATTCCCCGAAACTCACAAATCTTAAAATTCTGAAAAATTCCCAAAAAAATTCCCATAAAATTCCCAAATCCCAAAAATTTAAAGAAATCCCAAAATGCCGAAAATCCCCCAAAAAATTCTCCAAAAATGCCCCAAAAATTCCCAAAAAATCCCCAAAAATTCCCCAAATCCTCCAAAATTCCAAATCCCAAAAATTCCCAAAAAAAATCCCCAAAAATTCCCCAAAATATCCCAAAAATTCCCCAAAAAATCCCCCCAAAATTCCCAAAAATTCCTAAAAATCCCAAAAATTCCAAAGAAATTCCTCAAATCCTCCAAAATTCCAAATCCCAAAAATTCCCAAAAATTCGAAAAAATTCCCAAAAAATTCCTGAGAAAAATTCCTAAAAGCTAAATCCCCACAAATTTCCCAAAAAATTCCCCAAAATTTCCCAAAAAATTCCCAAAAAATCACCCCAAAAATCCCCAAAATTTCCAAAAATTTCCAAAAATTCCCAAAAAATTCCCAAAAAATCCCCAAAATCCCCAAAATTCCCAGAAATTAAAAAAAAAATTCCCAAAAATCCCCAAAAATTCCCCAAAATCCCTCAAAAAAATTCCCAAAAATTCCAAAGAAATTCCCAAAAATGCCAAAAAAATTCCCAAAAATTCCAATAAAATTCCCAAAAATTCCCAAAAATCCCAAAAATTCCCAAAAAATCCCCAAAATTCCCCAAAAATTCCAAAAAAAATCCCCAAAAATCCCCAAAAATTCCCCAAAATTTCTAAAATTCCCAAAAAATTCCCAAAAATTCCCCAAAAATTCCCCAAATCCTCCAAAATTCCAAATCCCAAAAATTCCCCAAAAAATCCCCCAAAATTCCCTGAAATATCCCAAAAATTCCCCAAAAAAATCCCCCAAAAAATCCCCAAAAATTAAAAAAAAAATTCCCAAAAATTCCCCAAAAATTCCAAAAAAATCCACAAAATTCCAAAAAATGCCCCCAAAAATTCCCCAAAAATTCCGAAAAAATTCCCAAAATTTCCCAAAAAATCCCAAAAATTCCCCAAATTGCCCAAATTCCCCAAATTCTCACCTGGAGTCTCGACTAGCGTTTCGGCTCTGACTCCCCAGCGATCGTCGTGGAAACTGCGACAGAATTCGAAATTCGAGCAATTTGGGAATCTGACTAAAAATCCCCAGGACTAAAAGTCCTCCAAATTCCCCAAAAATCCCAAAAATATCTCCAAAAATCCCCAAAATCCCCAGGACTACAAAAATCCCCAAAATTAAGCCCAGGACCCCCAAAATCCCCCAAAATTCCTCAGGATGCCCAAAAATCCTCCAAATTCCCCCAAAATCCCCAAAATCCCTCCAGGAGCCCCCAAAAATCCCCCAAAATTCCTCCAGGATGCCCCAAAAATCCTCCAAATTCCCCCAAAATCCCCAAAATCCCTCCGGAGCTAAAAAATCCCCAAAATTCCTCCAGGATGCCCCAAAAAATCCTCCAAATTCCCCAAAATTTCCCCAAAATCCCCAACTAAATGCCCCTCCCCCCTCACCTGTAGGGTCTCCCCCCGGCCCTCCCTCGGCGCTCGGCCGGGTGAGGGAGGGGCAGAGCTCCCCAGCGTGGGGGGGCGGCGGCCCCTCCCCTCGTCCTCGGGACCCCGAAAACCTGAAGCGGGGGGAGGCAGAGATGAACAAAAATTCACCTGTTAAAATTCACCTGGGGAGCCCAAAATTCACCTGGGGAACCCCAAAATTCATCTGGAACCTCAAAAATTTTTGGTGCTAAAATCCCATTTTTTGGGTCTAAAAATCCCATTTTTTCCCATAAAAATCCCATTTTTTCCCTCTAAAAATCCCAGTTTTTGGGGCTAAAATCTCATTTTTTCCCCTAAAAATCCCATTTTTTTTCTCCTAAAAAATCTATTTTTTGGAGTTAAAATCTCTTTTTTTTCCCCCAAAAATCCCATTTTTTCACCAAAATTCACAGGGTTTTCCCAAAATCCCATTTTTTCTCCTAAAAATCCCATTTTTTGGGTCTAAAAATCCCATTTTTTCACCAAAATTCACGGGTTTTTTTTTTCCAAAATCCCATTTTTTTTCTCCTAAAAAATCCATTTTTTGGAGTTAAAATCTCTTTTTTTTCTCCATAGAAATCCCATTTTTTCCCCTAAAAATCCCATTTTTTCACCAAAATTCACGGGGTTTTTTTTCCCAAAATCCCATTTTTTTTCTCCTATAAAACCCATTTTTTGGAGTTAAAATCTCATTTTTTCTATCTAAAAATCCCATTTTTTTTGCCATAAAAATCCCATTTTTTCTCTCTAAAAATCCCATTTTTTCACCAAAACTCCCGGGGTTTTTTTCCCAAAATCCCATTTTTTCACCAAATCTCCCGGGGTTTTTTTTCCCAAAATCCCATTTTTTCTGCCCAGCCCCAGGCTCACATCCCCTCGGCTTTCTGGCCGTCCCACTCCCTCCTCCCGGCGCCCTGGGGGTCCCGGTGCCGCTGCAGCCGCTCCCCAAATCCCAAAGTTTGGGGCTCCAATCCCGATTGCTTTGCAGACAAACCCCCATTTGTTTGCCTCAAATCCCATTTCTTTCCCAAAACCCATTTCTTTCACCCAAATCCCAATTTTTCTCCTAAAAATGCCACTTTTTCTGCCCAAAAATCCCATTTTTGGGTCTAAAAATCCCATTTTTTCTCTCTAAAAATCCCATTTTTTCTCTCTAAAAATCCCATTTTTTTGCCATAAAAACCCCATTTTTTTCTCCTAAAAATCCCATTTTTTCACCAAAATTCACGGGGTTTTTTTTTCCCAAAATCCCATTTTTTTCTCCTAAAAATCCCAAGTTTTGGAGCCAAAATCCGGTTTTTTTGTCTCTAAAAATCCCATTTTTTCCCCCTAAAAATCCCATTTTTTCCCCAAAATTCACGGGGTTTTTTTCCTAAAATCTTTTTTTTTCCCTAATATCTCATTTTTCCCCCTAACCCCATTTCTTTCATCCCAAATCCCATTTTTTTCTCCTAAAAATCCCAAGTTTTGGGGCTAAAATCCCTTTTTTTGGATCTAAAAATCCCATTTTTTCCCTAAAAATCACGGGATTTTTTTCCTAAAATATTATTTTTCCCTAAAATCCCATTTTTCCACCCAACCCCATTTCTTTCATCCCAAATCCCATTTTTTTCTCCTAAAAATCCCATTTTTTTGGGTCTAAAAATCCCATTTTTTGGGTCTAAAACTCCCATTTTTTCCCCTAAAAACCCCATTTTTTCACCAAAAATCACGGGTTTTTTTCCCAAAATCCCATTTTTTTCTCCTAAAAAATCCATTTTTTTGGAGTTAAAATCTCATTTTTTCTATCTAAAAATCCTATTTTTTTGCCATAAAAATCCCATTTTTTCCCCTAAAAATCCCATTTTTTCACCAAAATCTCCGGGGTTTTTTTTCCCCAAAATCCCATTTTTTTTCTCCTATAAAACCCATTTTTTGGAGTTAAAAATCTCATTTTTTCTATCTAAAAATCCCATTTTTTGGGTCTAAAAATCCCATTTTTTTGCCGTAAAAATCCCATTTTTTCCCCTAAAAACCCCATTTTTTCACCAAATCTCACGGGTTTTTTTTCCCAAAATCCCATTTTTTCTGCCCAGCCCCAGGCTCACATCCCCTCGGCTTTCTGGCCGTCCCACTCCCTCCTCCCGGCCCTGGGGATCGGTGCCCGTTTCAGCAGCTCCCCAAAATCCCAAAGTTTGGGGCTCCAATCCCGATTGCTTTGCAGACAAACCCCCATTTGTTTGCCTCAAATCCCATTTCTTTCCCAAAACCCATTTCTTTCACCCAAATCCCAATTTTTCTCCTAAAAATGCCACTTTTTCTGCCCAAAAATCCCATTTTTGGGTCTAAAAATCCCATTTTTTCTCTCTAAAAATCCCTTTTTTTTGCATTAAAACTCCCATTTTTGGGGTCTAAAAATCCCATTTTTTCTCCTAAAAATCCCATTTTTTGGGTGTAAAAATCCCTTTTTTTTCCCCTAAAAATCCCATTTTTTCCCCTAAAAATCCCATTTTTTCACCAAAAATCCCATTTTTTCACCAAAAATCCCGTGGTTTTTTTTCCCCAAAATCCCATTTTTTTCTTCTAAAAATCCCAACTTTTTTGGGGCCAAAATCCCATTTTTTCGGTCTAAAAATCCCATTTTTTTGCCGTAAAAATCCCATTTTTTCCCCTAAAAACCCCATTTTTTCACCAAATCTCCCGGGGTTTTTTTTCCCAAAATCCCATTTTTTCTGCCCAGCCCCAGGCTCACATCCCCTCGGGTTTCTGGGCGTCCCACTCCCTCCTCCAGGCGCCCTGGGGGTCGCGGTGCCGCTGCAGCCGCTCCCCAAATCCCAAAGTTTGGGGCTCCAATCCCGATTGCTTTGCAGACAAACCCCCATTTGTTTGGCTCAAATCCCATTTCTTTCCCAAAACCCATTTCTTTCACCCCAAATCCCAATGTTTCTCCTAAAAATGCCACTTTTTCTGCCCAAAAATCCCATTTTTTGGGTCTAAAAATCCCATTTTTTGCCATAAAAATCCCATTTTTTCCCCTAAAAATCCCATTTTTTCACCAAAAATCACGGGGTTTTTTTTCCCAAAATCCCATTTTTTTCACCAAAACTCCCGGGGTTTATTTTTCCCAAATCCCATTTTTTTCTCCTAAAAATCCCATTTTTTGGAGTTAAAATCTCATTTTTTCTCTCTAAAAATCCCATTTTTTTGCCGTAAAAATCCCATTTTTTCCCCTAAAAACCCCATTTTTTCACCAAATCTCACGGGGTTTTTTTTCCCAAAATCCCGTTTTTTCTGCCCAGCCCCAGGCTCACATCCCCTCGGGTTTCTGGGCGTCCCACTCCCTCCTCCAGGCGCCCTGGGGGTCGCGGTGCCGCTGCAGCCGCTCGCGGTCGATTCTCTCGCGCTCGCGTTTCCAGCGCTCGTACTCCGCCCGCTCCCGGCCCGTCATGCACAGCGTGGGGTCCAGGGGGGCCGAGCCCCCCAAACGGGGCCCCCCTCGTCGGGTCTGGGGGGAAAAAAAGGAAGGGGGAGGGGAATTTTGGGGAGTGGTCCAAAAAAAATTTGGGAGAAATCGGTTAAAAAATGGCCGAAATATTAAAAGAAAATCTCCCCCAAAAATAAAAAAAAAGCGCCCGAAAAATAAAAAAAAATCCATCCCAAAATTTGTAATTGCCTCAAAAAATGTTCCAAAAATTCCTCAAAAAATTTAAATAAAATAAATAAATTCCCCCTCAAAAAATGTTCCCAAATCCCAAAAAATTTACAAAGAAATTAAAAAATAATTCCCAAAAATCCCCTCAAAATTATTCAAAATTTTAAAAAAATTCCGATAAAAATCCCCAAAATATTCACTAAAAAAATCTCCCAAAATTAAAAAAAATCTCCCCAAAAAATCCACAAAAAAATCACCAAAGAGGAAAAAAACCAAAACCAAAACAACCCCAAAAAACCCCAAAAAATGCCCCAAAGAAATCCATAAAAATTCCCAAAAAATCCTAAAAAATCCACAAAAAAAACCCCAAAAAATCAAAACAAAAAACCCAAAATAAAAAAAATCCCAGGAAAATCCCCCCAAAATAAAAAGTTAAAATAAAAAAAAAAAATTCCAAAAACAAATCCCTAAAAATTAAAAAAAAATCGCCAAAAATCCTGAAAAAAATCCTGAAAAAAATCAGCAAAAGGTCCCCAAAAAATCCTCAAAAAATCCCAAAAAATCTGCAAAAAATCCCAAAAAATCTGCAAAAAAATCCCAAAAAATCTCCCAAAAATTTCTCCTAAAAATCCACCAAAAATCACAAAACAATCCCAAAAAATTCCCAAAGAATTCACCCCAAAATGCCCCAAAAAATCCACCCCAAAAAAATTCCCCCCCAAAAAATCCGAAATAAATCTCCCCCAAAAATTTTAAAATCCCCCCAAAAATTCCCAGAGGATCGTCTAAAAATTAAGAAAATTCCCCCAAAAAATCCCAAAGTGTCCAGAAAAAAAAACCCCAAAAAATCCCAAAAATCATCCAAAAAAAGAAAAAATCTGCAAAAAATGCCCAAAAAAATCTCCCAAAAATTCCCCCTAAAAATCCAACAAAAATCACAAAACAATCCCAAAAAATTCCCCAAAAATCCAAAAAAATTCCCCAAAAAATCCCAAAAAATTCCCCAAAAAATCCCTTTGGGTTCCTGAACATCCCAAATCCCCCAAACGGGGCCCCCCCCGTCGGGTCTGGGGGGGAAAAAAGGAAGGGGGAGGGGAATTTTGGGGAGTGGTCAAAAAAAATTTGGGAGAAATCGGTTAAAAAATGGCCGAAATATTAAAAAAAATCTCCCCCAAAAACAAAAAAAAAGCGCCCGAAAAATAAAAAAAAATCCATCCCAAAATTTGTAATTGCCTCAAAAAATGTTCCAAAAATTCCTCAAAAAATTTAAATAAAATAAATAAATTCCCCCTCAAAAAATGTTCCCAAATCCCAAAAAATTTACAAAGAAATTAAAAAATAATTCCCAAAAATCCCCTCAAAATTATTCAAAATTTAAAAAAAATTCGATAAAAATCCCCAAAATATTCACTAAAAAAATCTCCCAAAATTAAAAAAAATCTCCCCAAAAAATCCACAAAAAAATCACCAAAAAGGAAAAAAACCAAAACCAAAACAACCCCAAAAAACCCCAAAAAATGCCCCAAAGAAATCCATAAAAATTCCCAAAAAATCCTAAAAAATCCACAAAAAAACCCCCAAAAAATCAAAAGAGAAAAAAACCAAAATAAAAAAAAAATCCCAGGGAAAATCCCCCAAAAATAAAAAAAAATAAAAGAAAAGAAAAAAAATTCCAAAAACAAATCCCTAAAAATTAAAAAAAAAAAAAATCCCCAAAAATCCTGAAAAAAAATCCCGAAAAAATCAGCAAAAGGTCCCCAAAAAAATCGTCCCCAAAAAATCCCAAAAAATTCACCCAAAAAAATTCTCAAAAAATTCCCCAAAAATTCCCAAAAAAATCTCAAAGAAATTTCCCAAAAAAATCTCAAAAAAATTTCATAAAAAAATTCCCAAAAAATTCTCAAAGATTTCCCAAAAAATTCTCAAAAAAATTTCCCAAAAAAATCCCAAAAAATTCTCAAATAATCCCCCAAAAAATTCCCAAAAATTTCCAAAAATTTTCCCAGAAAAATTCCCAAAAATCCAAAAAAATCCACCCATTAAAAAAAATCCCCCCAAAATCCCTGAAATATTCCCAAAAATTTCCCAAAAATTTTCCCAAAATATTCCCCAAAAAATCCCCAAAAAATTCCAAAAAATGCCCGAAAAATTTAAAAAAACCCCCAAATTAAATCCCGGCCCCCCCCCCAAAAATTCCACAATTTTTGGGGATATTTGAGGATATTTTGAGACATTCTGGGATATTTTTGGGAAATTTTGGGGAAATGTGGGAAATTTTGGGATATTTTGGGAATATTTTGGGGATATTTAAAGAGTATTTTGGGGAAATTTGGGAAGTTTTTGGGGTATTTTGGGATATTCTGGGAAATTCTGGTAAATTCTGGGATATTTTGAGATATTTTGGGGATATTTTGGGATATTTGGGGAGATTTTGGGGAAATTTTGGGATATTTTGGGACATTTTGGGAAATTTGGGGAAATTCTGGGATATTTTGGGGGCATTTTTGGGACTTTTTGGGATATTTTGGGAAATTTTGGGATATTTTTGGGAAATTCTGGGATATTTTAGGAATATTTTGGGATAGCCTGGGATATTTTGGGGAAATTTGGGAAATTTTGGGATATTTTGGGACATTTTGGGAAATTTTGGGAAATTTTTGGGGATATTTTGGGATATTTTTGGGGATATTTTAGGAAATTTTGGGGATATTTTGGGTTATTTTGGGGAAATTTTGGAATATTTTTGGGAAATTTTTGGGAAATTTGGGAAATTTTGGGATATTTTGGGGAAATTTTTGGGATTTTTTGGGGATATTTTAGGGAATTTCTGGGATATTTTGGGGAAATTTTGGGATATTTTAGGAATATTTTAGGAAATTTCTGGGATATTTTGGGGAAATTTGGAAAATTTTGGGGATATTTGGGGATATTTTTGGGATATTTTGGGCGTTTTAGGAAATTTTGGGATATTTTTGGGATTTTTTGGGTTTATTTTTGGAAATTTTGGGGATATTTTAGGAAATTTTGGGATATTTTGGGGTGATATTTTGGAATATCGTGAGAACATTTTTGGGAATATTTTGGAAACATTTCATGAATATTTTGGGACATTTTGGGTGATATTATGGGATATTTTGGGAATATTTTGGGGTATTTTTGGGACATTTTGGGGGAATATTTTGGGATATTTTTGGGCTATTTTAGGAATATTTTGGGATATTTTGGGGCTATTTGGGGATATTATGGGATATTTTCAGGTGCTACTTCGGGATATTTTGGGAATATTTTGGGGACAATTTGGGATATTTTTGGGGTGATATTTTGGGATATTTTAGGAATATTTTGGGATATTTTTGGGTGATATTTTGGGATATTCTGGGTTATATTTTGGGATATTTTGGGGACATTCCTGGGGGATAATTTGGAAATATTTCGTGAATATTTTGGGATATTTTTGGGGGATATTTTAGGATATTTTTGGGAATATTTGGGATATTTTGGGGAAATTCTGGGAATTTTTTGGGATTTTTTTGGGGAATATTTTGGGATATTCTGGGTTATATTTTGGGATATTTTGGGGACATTCCTGGGGAATATTTTGGGATATTTTAGGAATACTTGGGGACATTTTGGGATATTTTTGGGGTGATATTATGGGATATTTTAGGAATATTTTGGGGACATTTTTGGGCTATTTTAGGAATATTTTGGAAATATTTTGGGATATTCTGGGTTATATTTTGGGATATTTTTGGGGACATTCCTGGGGGATATTTTGGGATATTTTGGGGAATATTTGGGGACATTTTGGGATATTTTTGGGGTGATATTATGGGATATTTTAGGAATATTTTGGGGACATTTTTGGGCTATTTTATGAATATTTTGGGATAATTTTGGGAATATTTTGGGGTATTTTGGGGACATTCCTGGGGAATATTTTGGGATATTTTGGGGGAATATTTGGGGACATTTTGGGATATTTTTGGGATGATATTTCGGGATATTATGGGATGTTTTGGGATATTTTGGGATATTTTGGGGACATATTTGGGATATTTTAGGAATATTTTGGGCTATTTTGGGGGAATATTTGGGGATATTATGGGATATTTTCAGGTGCTACTTCGGGATATTTTGGGAATATTTTGGGGACAATTTGGGATATTTTTGGGGTGATATTTTGGGATATTTTAGGAATATTTTGGGATATTTTGGGGATATTTGGGGATATTATGGGATATTTTTGGGTGATATTTTGGGATATTGTGGGAACATTTTTGGGGATACTTTAGAAATATATCGTGAATATTTTGGGATATTTTGGGGAAATTTTGGGATATTTTGGGGGATATTTTAGGAATGTTTAGGGAATATTTTGGGGATAATTCGGAAAAATATCATGAATATTTTGGGATATTTTGGGGACATTTCTGGGGGATATTTTGGGATATTTTTTGGGGAATATTTTGGGATATTTTGGGATTTTTTTTTTGATATTATGGGATATTTTGGGATATTTTTGGGGGATATTTTGGGATATTTTTGGGGGATATTTTGGAATATTGTGGGAATATTTTTGGGAATGTTTTGGAAACATTTCATGAATATTTTTGGGATGATATTTCGGGATATTTTGGGATATTTTTGGGATATTTTAGGAATATTTTGGGATATTTTGGGGGAATATTTGGGATATTTTAGGAATATTTTGGGCTATTTTGGGGGAATATTTGGGGATATTATGGGATACTTTCAGGTGCTACTTCGGGGTATTTTGGGAATATTTTGGGGACAATTTGGGCTATTTTGGGGCTGCTATTTGGGGCTATTTCAGGATGATTATTATGGGATGTACGCACCTTGCCGAGGTCGGCCCCGCCCCAGTTGCGGGCGTGGCGCCGGGCCCCGCCCCCCGCCCCTCCCCCCGGCTCGGGGCCGCAGCGCCGCGCGTCGAACAGGAAACTGCGCACGGGGTTCCGCTGGGGGGCGCCCTCCTGCGGGACACGGCGCAACTGGGAGCGCTGGTTTGAACTGGGAGCGACTGGGAGGGGATTGGGAGGGACTGGGAGGAGACTGGGAGTGACTGGGAGGGGACTGGGAGGGCGCTGGTTTTGTACTGGGAGGCGACTGGGGGGGACTGGGAGGGACTGGGAGGCGGCTGAGGGGCCCTCCCACTCGGGACACTGGGCGCAACTGGGGCAGCTGGTTTTGAACTGGGAGCGACTAGGGGGGGGACTGGGGAGGGGACTGGGGGGGATTGGGAGGGGGTTTGGGGAACTGGGAGGGACTGGGAGGGACTGGGAGGCGACTGGGGGGGACTGGGAGGGACTGGGAGGGACTGGGAGGGATTGGGAGGGACTGGGAGGGACTGGGGCTGGTTTGAACTGGGAGGCGACTGGGAGGGACTGGTTTGTACTGGGGAGTGGGCTGGGGGGACTGGTTTGTACTGGGAGGGGGGCTGGGGGGCACTGGTTTGTACTGGGAGCTGGTTTGTACTGGGAGGCGCTGGTTTGTACTGGGAGCAGGCTGGGGGGGCACTGGGAGCGACTGGTTTGTACTGGGAGGCGGGCTGGGGGGGGACTGGGAGCTGGTTTGTACTGGGAGGCGACTGGGAGGGGGATTGGGAGGGACTGGGAGGGGACTGGGAGGGACTGGGAGGGACTGGGAGGGACTGGGAGGGGGTTTGGGGGCACTGGGAAATGGTCTGGAGTTACTGGGAGGGACTGGGAGCCCGTCCTGGGGACAGAGCAGTACTGGTTCATACTGGTCTGTACTGGTTCATACTGGTCTGTACAAGTCTGTACTGGCCCGTACTGGTCCATGCTGGTCCATACTGGTCTATACTGGTCCGTATTGATTCATACTGGTCTGTACAGGTCTATACTGGTCCATACTGGTCCGTACTGGTCTGTACTGGTCCATACTAGTCTGTACAGGTCTGTACTGGTCCGTACTGGTCTATACTAGTCCATAGTGTTTCATACTGGTCTGTATTGATCTATACTGGTCCGTAGGGATTATACTGGTCCGTACTAGTCTATACTGGTTTATACTGGTCCGTACTGGTCTATACTAGCCTGTACTGGTCTATAGTGGTCTGTACTGGTTTGTACTGGTCCATACTGGTCCGTACTAGTCTATACTGGTTTATACTGGTCCGTACTGGTCTATACTGGTCCGTACTGGTCTATATTGGTCTGTACTGGTCTGTACTGGTCCGTACTGGTCCGTACTGGTTTATACTGGTCCGTACTGGTCCGTACTGGTCCGTACTGATCCATACTGGTCCGTACTGGTCCGTACTGGTCCGTACTGGTTCATACTGGTCCATACTGGTTTATACTGGTCCGTACAGGTCCATACTGGTTTATACTGGTCCGTACTGGTTCATACTGGTCCGTACTGGTCCAAACTGGTTCATACTGGTCTGTACAGGTCCATACTGGTTTATACTGGTCCGTACTGGTTCATACTGGTCCGTACTAGTCCGTACTGGTCCGTACTGGTTTATACTGGTCCGTACTGGTTCATACTGGTCTGTACTGGTTCATACTGGTCCATACTGGTCCGTACTGGTCCGTACTGGTCCGTACTGGTTTATACTGGTCCGTACTGGTCCATACTGGTTTGTACTGGTCCGTACTGGTTTATACTGGTCCGTACTGGTTTATACTGGTCCGTACTGGTCCGTACTGGTTTATACTGGTCCGTACTGGTCTGTACTGGTCTATACTGGTCCGTACTGGTTCATACTGGTCCGTACTGGTTTATACTGGTCCGTACTGGTCCATACTGGTCCGTACTGGTCTATACTGGTCTGTACTGGTCCGTACTGGTCCGTACTGGTCTGTACTGATCTGTACTAGTCTATACTGGTTTATACAGGTCTATACTGGTCTGTACTGGATTATACTGGTCTGTACTAATCTATACTGGTTTATACTGGTCGTACTGGTACATACTGGTCTGTACTGGTCCATACTGGTCTATACTAGTCCGTACTGGTTCATACTGCTCCATACTGGTCCGTACAGGTCCGTACTGGTGCATACTGGTCCGTACTGGTGCATACTGCTCCATACTGGTCTGTACATGTCCATACTGGTCTGTATTGGTTCATACTGGTTTATACTGGTCCGTACTGGTCCATACTGGTCCGTACTGGCCCATACTGGTCCGTACTGGTCCGTACTGGTTCATACTGTTCCGTACTGGTCCATACTGGTCCATACTGGTCGTACTGGTCGTACTGGTCGTACTGGTCTGTACTGGTCCATACTGGTCCATACTGGTCCGTACTGGTCCATACTGGTCCATACTGGTCCGTACTGGTCCATACTGGTCGTACTGGTCGTACTGGTCCATACTGGTCCGTACTGGTCCATACTGGTCCGTACTGGTTCATACTGGTCCATACTGGTCCGTACTGGTTTATACTGGTCCGTACTGGTCCATACTGGTTTATACTGGTCCATACTGGTCCATACTGGTCCGTACTGGTTCATACTGGTCCATACTGGTCCGTACTGGTTTATACTGGTCCATACTGGTCCGTACTGGTGTCTCACCCTGCGGCTCCTCTCGTACTCAGCGATTTTTTCCATCTCCTCGTTCATCTGCTCGATGTTCTGCAGCCGCCGCTGCTCCCACTCCTGGGCCCGAAACGTCCCAAAATCACCCAAAAATATCCCAAAAATGTCCCAAAATTATCCCAAAAATCACCCAAAATTATCCTAAAATTAACCTAAAATTATCCTAAAATTAACCTAAAATTAACCCAAAATTATCCCAAAAATACCCCAAAAATCACCCAAAATGTCCCCAAAATCAGCCAAAAATCAGCCAAAAATATCCTAAAATTATCCTAAAATATCCCCAAAATCACCCAAAAATATCCCAAAAATATCCCCAAAATCACCCAAAATGTCCCCAAAAATCACCCAAAAATATCCCCAAAATTATCCCAAAAATCACCCAAAGATCACCCAAAAATTATCCCAAAAATCACCCAAAATTATCCTAAAATTGCCCCAAAAATATCCCAAAATTATCCCAAAAATATCCCAAAAATCACTCAAAATGTCCCCAAAAATCACCCAAAATTATCCCAAAAATCACCCAACAATATCCCAAAAATCACCCAAAATTATCCTAAAATTATCCCAAAAATATCCCAAAAATATCCCAAAAATCACCCAAAAATATCCCCAAAAATCACCCAAAATTATCCTAAAATTATCCCAAAAATATCCCAAAATATCCCAAAAATATCCCAAAAATCACCCAAAAATATCCCCAAAAATCACCCAAAATTATCCTAAAATTATCCCAAAATGTCCCCAAAAATATCCCCAAAATCACCCAAAATGTCCCCAAAAATCAGCCAAAAATATCCCAAAAATGTCCCAAAATTATCCCAAAAATATCCCCAAAAATCAACCAAAATTATCCCAAAATTAACCTAAAATTAACCCAAAATTATCCCAAAATTACCCCAAAAATCACCCAAAATGTCCCCAAAATCAGCCAAAAATATCCCAAAAATAACCCAAAAATCAGCCAAAAATATCCTAAAATTATCCTAAAATATCCTCAAAATCACCCCAAAAATATCCCAAAAATATCCCAAAATTATCCCAAAAATCACCCAAAGATCACCCAAAAATTATCCCAAAAATCACCCAAAATTATCCCAAAATTGCCCCAAAAATATCCCAAAATTATCCCAAAAATATCCCAAAATTATCCCAAAAATCACCCCAAAATATCCCCAAAATATCCCAAAAATCACCCAAAAATTACCCAAAAATATCCCAAAAATCACCCAGAAAGTCCCAAAAATCACCCAAAAATCACCCAAAAATCACCCAAAAATCACCCAAAATTATCCTAAAATTATCCCAAAAATCACCCAAAAATCACCCAAAATTATCTTAAAATTATCCCAAAATTATCCTAAAATTATCCTAAAATTACCCCAAAGTTATCCCAAAAATCACCCAAAATTGACCCAAAAATCACCCCCAAGATCACCCAAAATTATCCTAAAATTACCCCAAAAGTTATCCCAAAAATATCCCCAAAATATCCCAAAATTACCCCCAAAAATATCCCCAAAATTATCCTAAAATTATCCCAAAAATCACCCAGAAATCACTTTAAAATTCCCAAAATTCCCCAAAAATCCCCCAAAAAATTCCCAAAATTCCCAAAATCCCCAAAATTTCCCCAGAAATCCCAAAAATCCCCCAAAAACTATCCCAAAAATTCCCAAAATCCCCAAAATTCCCAAAAATTCCCAAAACCCCCAAAAATTCCCAAAAATTCCCCAAAATCCCAAAAATTCCCCCAAAACCCCCCAAAAAATCCAAAAAATTCCCCAAAAATTCCCCAAAAATTCCCCAAAAAATTACTCCCAAAATCTTCAAAAATGCCCCCAAAATTCCCAAAAATCCCCCAAAAATTCCCAAAAGAATTCCCCCAAAATCCCCAAATCCCCCAAATCTCACCTGGGATTTCGATGTCGCCCCATTTCAGCCCCCCTGAGCCCTCTCCCTCCCTGCCCCGCCCTCCCCCCCCCCCCCATGGGTTTTCGGGTTCCCCCCGGGACCCCCAAAATCCGGGGGTCCCCACCCTCCCCACACCCCAGGGGCCCCAGAGTCTCGGGGGTCCTGGGGGCTTCTTGTGCTCGGGTCCGGCTTGTCCTAGTCGAGAGAGATTAGGGAGGGGGAGCTGGGGTCAGAGACCCCCCAAAAAAAAATTGTGAAATTTTCACCCCAAAATTCCCCCTGGATTTGCCCAAAAAATTTCAATTTTTACCCAAAAAATCCCAAAATTTTCACAGGATTTGTCCAAAAAATTTCAATTTTTACCCCAAAAAATCCCAAAATTTTCACAGGATTTGTCCCAAAAATCAGAAATTTTATCCAAAAAAAATCCCAAAATTCCCACAGGATTTGTCCCAAAAATCAAAAATTTTATCCCAAAATTTATCCCAAAATTCCCACAGGATTTGTCCCAAAAATCCCAAATTTTATCCCAAAAAAATCCCAAAATTCCCACAGAATTTGTCCCAGAAATCAGAAATTTTATCCAAAAAAAATTCCAAATTTTCTTCAAGATTTGACCAAAAAAAATCAGAAATTTTATCCCAAAAAAATCCCAAAATTCCCACAGGATTTGTCCCAAAAATCAAAAATTTTATCCAAAAAAAGCCCAAAATTCCCACAGGGTTTGTCCAAAAAATTTCAATTTTTATCCCAAAAAATCCCAAAATTTTCACAGAATTTCCTCAAAAAAATCAAAAATTTTTACCCCAAAAAAATCCCAGAATTTTCACAGGATTTGTCAAAAAATTTTAATTTTTACCCCAAAAAATCCCAAAATTTTCACAAGATTTTCCCCCAAAATCAAAAATTTTATCCCAAAAAAATCCCAAAATTCCCACAAGATTTTCCCCAAAAATCAAAAATTTTATCCCAAAAAAATCCCAAAATTCCCACAGGATTTCCCCCCCAAAAAATGAGAAATTTTACCCCAAAAAATCCCAAAATTCCCAAAGGATTTGCCAAAAAAATTTCAATTTTTACCCCAAAAAATCCCAAAAAATCCCACAGGATTTGCCCAAAAAATTTTAATTTTTATCCTAAAAAATTCCAAAATTTTTAGAGGATTTGTCCAAAAAATTTCAATTTTTACCCCAAAAAAGCCCAAAATTCCCAAAGGATTTGTCCCAAAAAATCAGAAATTTTATCCCAAAAAATTCTGAATTTTCTTTGAGATTTTCCCTCAAAAAATCCCAATTTTTATCCCAAAAAATCCCAAAATTCCCACAGGATTTCCCAAAAAAATCAGAAATTTTCACCCCAAAAAAGCCCAAAATTCCCACAGGATTTGTCCCAAAAATCAGAAATTTTATCCCAAAAAAATCCCAAAATTCCCACAGGATTTTCCCCAAAAAATAAAAAATTTTATCCAAAAAAATTCTGAATTTTCTTCAAGATTTTCCCTTCGAAAAAATCCCAAATTTTGAGATTTTCCCCAAAAAATCACAAATTTTAACCCAAAAAATCCCAAATTTTGAGATTTTCCCTCCCAAAAAATCACAAATTTCACCCCAAAAAGTCCCAATTTTTGAGATTTTTCCCCAAAAAAATCATAAATTTCTTGCCCAAAAAATCCCAAATTTTATTCTAAAAAAAATCCCAAATTTTGAGATTTTTCCTCCCAAAAAATCACAAATCTCACCCCAAAAAATCCCAATTTTCCCCCCAAACTCCCCAATTTTCACCCCCACAAATCTCCCAAATTTTCACCCCTAAATTCCCAATTTTCACCCCAAAAAAATCCCAATTTTCACCCTCTAAATTCTCTCCTCAAGTAACTTCTTTGAGATACTTTCTCTTAAAATTCTCCCTCCCTAAAACCTCGTAAACTCTAAAAATCCACATTTTCCCCAAACTCCCATAGGCCTTTCACCCTAAAACCCTCTAAATTTCTCCCAAATCCTCAGAAAATTTTCTCTCCAAATTTTCCCTAGACTCCCCACTCAAATTTTTCAGATCTCTTGTACCCTCCCAAATTTCTCCGATTGAAATCTCACCCTGCAAAATCAAATGCTCCCTCTCTAAAAATCAAACCCTCTTCAAATTTTCTCCAAATTCTTGCAAATTCTTTTCCCCAAATTTCACTCCTCAGTCTTAAATCCCCAAACCCCCAAATTTCACCTGCAAACTCTCTGAAATTCCTTCCGAAAAATCCCCCCAGCCCTCTCCTGACTTCCCCAAATTCTCTCGATTTTCCAAAAATCCACTCCAACCAATTCTGAATACCCCCAAATTTCCTCTCGAATCCCTCAGGGCCTCCCCTTAACTCAAATTCCTGCACTTTTCCCTCAAATTTCCCATATTCCTCAGAATTTTCCCCGCAAATTCTCCTCGCACTTCTCAAATCCCCCAATTTCTCCAGGCACTTTCGAAATCTCCTTGAACTCCCCCACCATTCACCCTTGCTGTCTCTCATCAGCCTCACAGTTTCCAGTCCTCGAACTCAACCTCAAATTAGGCCCTTTCCTCAAAAATCCCTTTTGACCACACCTCTCACAAACCCCCAGCCACTTCATTTCACTTTCACCTCACTCCACACCTCTGCAGTTCCTTTCACCTTCAAAAATCCCTCGACTTTCCCTCACTTAAACTCAAACCCTCCCCATCTCCCTGAATTTCACCTCTGAGTTCTCTCGAAATCCCCCAAATCTCATTTAAATCACTTGATTACCCAACCTCGTCTCTCTCAAAATCTGAAATTTTCCTCTCAAATTTCCACTCAATTTTCCTCACTGAATTTTCACCTCCTCAGCTCCCTCCAGATCCTTCAACTCGACTTTCCCTCAAATCCCTCATTTCCTGAAATCCTCTCTAAAAATCCCCAAATTCCTCATGCTACTCTTCATAAAATCCACCTCGAAATTTTCTCCCAAATTCTCTGACTCTTTCCTCATTCTGAAAACTCCTCTCTAGATTCCCCAAACCCTACAAAATCTGAGCTGCTCTTCCTCAAACTCATCCTCACTTCTCTTAGTCTAAAAATCCTCTCAAATCCCTCAAATTTCTACCCTCCCTGAGTTTGCTTCAAATCTCAGCTCATCTTTTCAAACCCTTCTCATCAAACTTTCATCTCCAAATCCCCTCATTCTGTTCGTAAAATCCTCTAAAGTTCTCTCTGGGCTTTCTCAATTTTCACGCCACCGCTGTCCGTCGCTGCCCTCCTCCTCCGGGCCGGCCACAGCATCAGCTGTCCCCATGATCCCTCCCTCGATCCCGAACTCGCAGGGGCTTTTTGGGGATCTTGTAGATTCTTTGGGGAGATCTTTGGGGTGGCCTGAGACATTCTTTCAGTTGAAACCTTGGGATGGCCTAAAGTGCAGCCTGGGGCCTTGTAAAGCAGCCTGCCAGACCTTGTGTGGCTCTCGATCCCAACCTTTTGGGGATCTTGGGGCTCTTTGGGATCTTTGGGGATCTTGGAATCTCTGGGGATCTTTGGGGGTGGCTCTAGATCTTTCTCAGGACGAAATCCGCGTGAAACCTGGGAGATCTGGAGGGTGTTCCAAACTGGGCCTTTTGGGAGATCTTTGGGGACTCCTGGGACTTTTCCATGCCAAGAAATCCTGCTCTTTGGGGACTCCTGCCTTGGGACTTTCAGTAATCCAGGGGCTCTGGGATCTTTGCAGGCCGAAACCTGGGGGCCTTGTGCCGGAAATCTCCGTGTGCTCTTTTGGGGACTCTAGTGGGCTCTTAGTGATCTTTGGGGGCTTTCTAACTCCTGGGGATCCCAGGAACTAGCAGTGAATCCTTTTGTGGCCTTGTGTGCTCTTAGTGGATTCTGTTTCCTATACAAGAAACTCAGCCTTTGTGGCCCTGGATCTTTGGGATGGCCTGTGACCTTTTCACGACGAAAACCTGGGGCCCAAAGTGAACCTGCGCTCCTAGTGCAT
This sequence comes from Luscinia megarhynchos, assembly GCA_034336665.1. Lineage (NCBI taxonomy): Eukaryota > Metazoa > Chordata > Aves > Passeriformes > Muscicapidae > Luscinia > Luscinia megarhynchos. The sequence continues at coordinate 47,808 of JAPFBE010000062.1, forward strand.
CCCTGGGGACTCTGGGGATCCCTGGAGCACCTTTGGGTGATCTTTGGGGCTGCAGCTCTGTGGCCTTTGACTTTGATGGCTCTGTGGATCTTTTCCAAGATGAAAACTCAGCCTGTCTGTGAATCCCTGGGGCTCTTGGATGGATCCCTGGCAACCTTGGGGACTTTGGGCCTTGGGATCTTTTGGGATCTTTGGGGAATCCGTAGATCTTTGGGGGCTGTGTGATCTTCTAGGACTGAAACCTGGGAGGCCCAAAGTGAAACTCTGTGGCCTTGGGGAATCCCTGTGGCCTTTGGGGATCCCGCACCCCTTTGGGGATCTTTGTGGCCTCTGGATCTTTTCGGATCTGGGGGAACTCCGATCTTGGGGGCTCTTGTGACTCCTCCGTGACGAAACTCCTGTGGGCCTTGCGAAACTCAGGGCCTTAAAGTGAACCTGGGGCCTTGTGAAATCAGGCCTTTGTGGCCTCCTGCCTTTCAGGATCCTGGAGACTCCCTTGGAAGAACTCTCTAGTGGCCTTTGTAGACTCTGCCTTTTCCTGATAAAGAAAACCTGGGGCCTAGCAGCCCACTCTGGGAGCCTTGCCTTTGGGGATCCTTTTGGGGGCTCTGGGATCTTTTCCAGGACGAAATCTCTTGGGAGGCCTGAGTGAAACTCCAGATCTTGTGTGATCTGGGGCCTTTGGGTGAAATCTGATCGGGGATCTTTTGGGGTGGGTCCAGGGCTGAGCTCTGGGGGCCTTGGGATCTTTCTTTCAGGACGAAATCTGGGGACTCCTGGAGGAATCCCTGTGGGCTCGGGCCGATCGGGCTTCTTTGGATTCCTTTTGGGTCTGGACCTTTTCTGCTCATGCGAAACTCCTGGGGGCCTGCCGAAACCTGGGGCCTTGTGGATCCCTTGGGGGCTCCTTTGGGGATCCTCGGCAATCTTTGGGTGACTTTGGCCTTTGGGACTTTTGTGATCTTTCGGAATCCTGGGGATCTTTGGGGGCTCTGCAGATCTTTTCCAGGACGAAAATCCTGAGACCTGCGAAATCTGTGACCTGGGGTGAAACTCTTGTCTCTTTGGGGAATCCCTGTGGGCTCTTTGGGGACCCAGGAGAATCCCTTGTGAATCCCTTTGTGATCTTTGGGGCCTGAGTGATCTCTGCAGGCTTTGAGAACCTGGAGGCCCAAAGGAAACTCTGGGGGCTTTCGGAACTCTAGCCTCTTGTGATCCCTGGCAAAATCCCTGTGCACTTTGGGGGCCTGTGTGGACTCTGGGATTCCTCGTGACTTTGGGGCCTGCCTAGATCTTTCCAGGCCGAAACCTGGGGCCTAGCTGAAAACTCGTGGGCCTTTGTGGACTCCAGGCCTGCAAGTGATCTTGTGGGGGCTCTCTTTGGGTGATCCCTCGATGCAACCCTGGGGAACTCCTGTGGGCTCCTCAGATCTTGGGGACTTTTCTTCATACAAGAAAACCTGTGGCCTCTTTGCTGGCCTTGGGGATCTTTCGAGGGCCTGTGATCTTTTCCAAGACGAAACCTGCCTAAAGTGAACCTTGCCTTGGGGACCCTGTGGCCTTGGGGATCCCTGGAAGCAACCCTGTGACCTTTTGGCCTCGGCTCTTGCCTTTGTGGGCTCCGATCTTTGTGATGGCCTTGGGGTGGACTTTTTCCTACCACGTCTTGAAACCTTGGGGGCCTGCTTGCGCCTTTGATGGCCTCTGGAGGGACACCTGTCTGGGGATTCTTGGGGCTCTTGACTCTCGGCCTTTGGGGCCTGGGGACTTTTGCTGCGGACTCTTTCTCAGGACGAAACCTTTGGGATGCCTGGGGAGGAAACTGCTTTGGGGACTTTTTGGGATCTTCTCAGGCTGAAATCCGGCCTGGGGTGAAATCTGTGGGCCTTTGGGGTGAAACCTGTTTAGGAGAGACTTTTGGGCTTTTGGTGGTTTTTGGGGACTTTTGACTTTGGACCTTTTTGAGCATCTTTTGGGATTCTTTTTCAGGCGGAATCGCGTGAAATTCTTGGGTTTTTGGGGACTTTTGGACTTTTTCGTCCCTGAGAATTTTTTTGGGGATTCCCTTTGAATTTTGGGAGATCCCCTCAGGATTTTTGGGGGGTCCCTGAGGATTTTTTGGGAAGATTTTTGGGGGATTCCCTTGGAATTTTTTGGGGATTCCCTTGGAATTTTAAGGGGGTCCCCGATGATTTTTTTGGGGGTCCCTGAGGATTTTTTGCACGGTCCCTGAGGGAATTTTTTGGGGATCCCCTGAGGGGATTTTTAGGAATTTCCTGAGATTTTTTGGGGGATTCTTTGGGAGGATTTTGGGGGATTCCCTTGGAATTTTAAGGGTCCCCTAGATTATTTTTCTGGGAGGATTTGGGGGGATTTTTTGGGGGTCCCTGAGGATTTTTTTGGGGATTCCCAGGGAGGATTTTTGGGAGGATTTTGGGGGATTCCCTTTGGAATTTTTGGGGGATTCCTTTCGAAGTTTTAAGGGGTCCCCGATGATTTTTGGGAGGGTCTCTGGGAGGATTTTTGGGGGTCCCTGAGGATTTTGGGGGATTCTCGGAGGATTTTTTGGGGGTTTCACTGGAGGGACTTTTGGGAGGGCTTTTGGGGGAATCCCCTTGAATTTTTTGAGGATTCCCTTTGGAATTTTTAAGGGTCCCCTGATGATTTTTTTGGGGAGATCCCTGAGGAATTTTTGGGGGTCCCTTGAGGGATTTTTGGGGGTCCTTGAGGGGATTTTTGGGGTCTCTGAGGACTTTTGGGGAGGATTTTGGGGATTCCCTTGGAATTTTTGGGGGGTCCCTGGAAGATTTTAGGAATTTTCTGAGGATTTTTGGGGGATTTTTGGGGTTTTTTGGGGGACCCTGAGGATTTTTGGGGATTCCCTGAGAGTTTTTGGGGGATTCCCTTAGAATTTTAAGGGGATTCCCTTATGGATTTTTGGGGGATTCCCTTTGGAATTTTTGGGGATTCCTTTGGAATTTTTTGGGGATTCCTTTGGAATTTTTTGGGGATTCCCTGATGATTTTTTTGGGGATTCCTTGAGGATTTTTTGGGGATTCCCCGATGATTTTTTGGGGGGTCTCGGGATGATTTTTTGGGGGCTCCCTGATGATTTTTGGGGGGGATTCCCCAACAATTTCCCAGCGTGACGTTTTAAGCGATTCCCTGACGATTTTTTTCCGGGGATTCCCCATCAAATTTCAGCAGAATCCCCCAATAATTTTTTTTTTGGAGGGGGGGGGTCGCTTCTTTCATATTTATTTTTATTTAAATTTTATTTTTTGGTTTTTTGACCTGGTACCGCCGGACCAGCGCCTCGTTCTTCCTGCGCAGCGCCGCGATTCTCCGATCCAGCTCCGCGTCCTTCTCCAGCGCCGCCGCCTCGAGTTTGGGGAGGGGCTTCACTCACCGCGACCTCCCCAAAAAAAAAAACCCAAAAAAACCAAAACAAAACAACCCCCAAAAAACAAAAACCAGAGATCTCCCCCAACCCCGCATCGCCACCGGAGCCCCAAAACCCACCCGGAGCACCCCAAAAATCCTCCTGGAGTTGCTTCACGACCCCCCAAATCCCCCCCAAAATCCCCCCCGGGACCCCCGACCCACCATGGCGGCGCCCAGGACCGCCCACGTGTGCGCGTCGCTTCCGCTTCCGGTACCGGGCGGGCGCCTCTTAAAGGGGCGATGGCGGGAGGGTGGGGGTGGGGCCCACCCGGCGGCTTAAAAGGGCAACGGGGGAAATTAATTGTCAGTACAGCAGGGAGCCTGGTGGTATTTTTGGGGTGTCGGTGGCACTTTTGGGGTGTCGGTGGCACTTTTGGGGTGTTGGTGGCATTTTTGGGGTGTCACCTCTTGGTAGCGCTTTTGTCACCGCCCCCTTGTGGTGGTGACACTTTTGTCACCCTCGGGGTTGGTGACACTGTTGTCACCCTCTCCGGCGGTGTCGCCTGGTGTGGGTGTCCCCACGCGTCCCCTCAGTGTCCCTCTGTCCCCCTCAATGTCCCTCTGTCCCTCCGTCCATGTCCCTCTGTCCCCAATGTCCCCTCAGTGTCCCTCTGTCCCTCTCTGTCCCTCTGTCCCCCCTCAGTGTCCCTCTCTGTCCCTCCCTGTCCCCCCAATGTCCCTCTGTCCCTCTCAATGTCCCCCAATGTCTCCCGGCAATGTCCCTCTGTCCCCCTCATGTCCGTCTGTCCCTCTCCTGTCCCCCCCATGTCCCTCTTTATCCCCTGCCACATGCCCCCTCCTGTCCCTCTGTCCCTCTCTGTCCCTCCCCCTAATGTCCCCTCTGTCCCCCTCAGTGTCCCCCGCCCCATGTCCCTCTGTCTCCCCCTAATGTCCCCTCTGTCCCTCTGTCTTCGGTCCCATGTCCCCTCTGTCCCTCCCTGTCCCTCTCTGTCCCTCTGTCCCCCTCAGTGTCCCCTCTCTGTCCCCATGTCCCTCTGTCCCTCTGTCCCTCTGTCTGTCCTGTCCATGTCCCTTTATCCCTCTCTGTCCCTCTCAGTGTCCCCCCGTGTCCCTCTGTCCCCCCAATGTCCCTCTCTCTGTCCCCCCTGTCCCCTCTGTCCCCTCTCTGTCCCTCTGTCCCTCTCTCTGTCCCCCGTGTCCTCTGTCCCCCTCAATGTCCCTCTTCTGTCCCCCCTCGTGTCCCTCTCTGTCCCCTCGTGTCCCCCCATGTCCCTCTGTCCCTCCCTCTGTCCGTCTGTCCCCCTCTCTCTGTCCCTCTCTGTCCCTCTGTCCCTCCTCAGTGTCCCTCTCTCCCGTGTCCCCTCTCTCTGTCCCCCTGCTGTCCTCTGTCCCTCTCTGTCCTCTGTCCTCTCCGTGTCCCCCTCAATGTCCCTCTGTCCCTCCCTGTGTCCCTCTCTATCCGTCTGTCCCCTCTCTGTCCCTCTGTCCCCCCTCTGTCCCTCTGTCCGTCCCTCTGTCCCTCCTCCGTCCCCTCCGTGTCCCCCCGGTCTTCCTCCCTCCCCTCCCGGTTCTGGGCGTGTCCCCGGGCAGGCGATGGAGCGTGTCCTGCTTCAGCCCCGCCCCCCTGCTGTCTCCATGGCAGTTGCGGCTCTGCCGCGGCCGCGCGCTGATTGGCTGAGCGGGAGGCGCGCGGCGCCAGGGGCGGGGCCGGGGGCGGGAATGGGACTGGGGGAACTGGGGGGAACTGGGGAGGAACTGGGGGAAACTGGGGAGGAACTGGGGGGAACTGGAGGGGAAACTGGGAGAAAACTGGGGGGTCTATAGAGAGAACTGGGGAGAACTGGGGAGAAACTGGGGGATCCTAGAGAGAACTGGGGGAACTGGGAGGGAAACTGGGGGAACTGGGGGGATCTATAGAGAGAACTGGGGGTAAACTGGGAGAAACTGGGGGGAAACTGGGGAAACTGGGGAGAAACTGAGGGGGAACTGGGGGAAACTGGGGAGAAACTGGGGGAACTAGAGATCTGTAGGGGAAACTGGGGGGAACTGAGGGTGAAACTGGGGGAGATCTATAGAGAACTGGGGGAAACTGGGAGAAACTGGGGGGAAACTGGGAGAAACTGGGGGAACTGGGGCAGATCTGTAGGGGGAAACTGGGGGGAACTGGGGTGGAAACTGAAAGAAACTGGGAGGAACTGGGGAGGAAACTGAGGGGAAACTGGGAGAAACTGGGGGTCTATAGAGAGAACTGGGGGAACTGGGAGAAACTAGATCCTTAGAGAGAACTGGGGGGAACTGGGAGAAACTGGGGGAAACTATAGAGGGAACTGGGGGGAATACTGTGGGGAACTGGGAGAAACTGGGGGAACTGGGTGGGGAACTATAGAGGGAACTGGGGGAGAAACTGGGAGAAATTGAAACTGGGGGAACTATAGAGAGAGAACTGGGGGAAACTGGGAGAAACTGGGGGATCTATAGAGAGAACTGGGGGAACTAGAGAAACTGGGGGATCTATAGAGAGAACTGGGGGAACTGGGGAGAAAACTAGGGGGGATCTATAGAGAGAACTTCGGGGAACTGGGAGAAACTGGGGGAACTGGGAGGAAACTGAGGAGGGAAACTGGGGAGAACTGGGGGATCTATAGAAGAACTGGGGAGTAAACTGGGAGAAACGGGGGAGGAACTGGGGGAAACTGGGGGAGGAACTGAGGGGGAACTAGGGAGAAACTGGGGAGATCTGTGGGGGAAACTGGGGGAACTGAGAGGTGAAACTGGGGAGATCTATAGAGAACTGGGGAAACTGAAACTGAAACTGGGGAGAACCGAACTGGGGGCAGATCTGTAGGGGAAACTGGGGGAACTGGGGTGGAAACTGGGGAGAAACTGAGGGAACTGGGGGAGGAACTGAGAGGGGAAACTGGGGGAAACTGGGGTCTATAGAGAGAACTGGGGAACTGGGAGAAACTGGGGATCCTTTAGAGAGAACTGGGGGAACTGGGAGAAACCTGGGGAAACTATAGAGGGAAACTGGGGAATACTGTGGGAACTGGGAGAAACTGGGGAACTAGTGGAACTATGAGGGAACTCAGGGGAAACTGGGAGAAATTGGGGAACTGGGGAACTATAGAGAGAACTGGGGGAAACTGGGAGAAATCTGATCTATAGAGAGAACTGGGGAACTGGGAGAAACTGGGGCAAGGACTCTATAGGAGAGAACTGGGGAACTGAAACTGAGAAACTGGGGGAACTGAGTCTGAAACTGGGGGAACTGAGAAACTGAAACGGGGATCCTATAGAGAGAATTGGGCCACAGTCAGCACGTGTCACACCTGTCACACCTGTGTCACACCTTGTGTCACACCTGTGTCAGCACCTATAGAGTGACCTATGGGCACAGTCACACCTGTGACACACCTGTGTCACACCTGTGTCACACCTGTGTCACACCTATAGAGTGAGCTATAGATACAGTCACACCTGTGTCACATCTGTGTCACACCTATAGAGTGACCTATGGCCACAGTCACACCTGTGTCACACCTGTGTCACACCTGTGTCACACCCGTGTCACATCTGTGTCACACCTGTGTCACACCTATAGAGTGACCTATGTGTCACAGTCACACCTGTGTCACACCTGTCACACTGTGTCACACCTGTGTCACACCTGTGTCACACCTATAGAGGACTCCTATAGATAGCAGTCAGCACCTGTGTCACACCTGTGTCACACCTGTGTCACACCTATAGAGTGACCTATGGGCACAGTCACACCTGTGTCACACCTGTGTCACACCTGTCACACCTGTGTCACACCTGTGTCACACCTGTGTCACACCCCAGAGAGTGACCTATAGATACAGTCACACCTGTGTCACACCTGTCACACCTGTGTCACACCTGTCACACCTATAGAGTGACCTATAGATACAGTCACACCTGTGTCACACCTGTGTCACACCTGTGTCACATCTGTGTCACACCTGTGTCACACCTCTGTATAGTGACCCACATGGGCACACCCTTCACACCTGTGACACACCTGTGTCACACCTATAGAGTGACCTATGGCCACAGTCACACCTGTCACACCTGTGTCACACCTACAGAGGGATGTTTGGATACAGTCACACCTGTGCCTGTCCCCACACCTGTATCTCACACCTACAGCTGGCACCTGTCACCTCACCTGTCCCTGTCCCCTCCCCTTCTCACCTGTCCCTGTCCCCTCTCACCTGTCGCATCTCCTGTCCCATCCCCCTCACCTGTCCCTGTCCCATCCCTCTCACCTGTCCCCCTTTCCCTCCCTCACCTGTCCCCTGTCCCCCATCACCTCTCACCTGTCCCCTCCATCCCCTCTCCCTCATCTCTCCATCCATCTCTCTCTCTCACCTGTCCCTCCCTTTCTCTCACTCCTCACCTGTCTCTCCTCACCTGTCCCCTCTCTCCCTCCCTCCCTCACCTGTCCCCCTGTCCCCATCCCTCTCACCCTCACCTGTCCAATCCCTCTCCCCCTCTCACCTGTCCCCCTCTCACCCTGTCCAATCCCCCTCCCCTCACCTGTCCCCCATCCCCCTCACTCACCTGTCCCCCCTTTCCCTCTCTCTCACCTGTCCCCCTCTCACCTGTCCCTCTCTCACCCGTCTCTCTCCCTCTCCTCACCTGTCCCATCCCCTCCTCACTCACCTGTCCCCCTCTCCCTCCTTCACCCGTCCCCCTCTCCCCCCTCCCCACCTGTCCCTCCCTTTCCTCCTCCCACCTGTTCCCCTTCCTCCTCACCCGTCCCTGTCCCCCATTCCCCTCATTCTCACCTGTCCAATCCCCCTCACCCGTCCCCCTCTCCCTCTCCCCCTCTTTCCCCTCCCCTCACCTGTCCAATCCCTCTCACCCTGTCCCTCCCCCTCACCTCGGTCCCCTATTCTCACCTGTCCCCCTTTCCCTCTCTCACCCTGTCCCCCTCTCTCCCCTCACACTCCAATTCCTCCTCACCTGTCCCCTCCATCTCCTCACCCTGTCCCCATCCTCTCCCTCACCTGTCCCCCATCCCTCACTCACCTCGTCCCTATCCTCCTCACCCTGTCCCCATCCCCTCACTCTCACCTGTCCCCTTCCCTCCCTCACACCTGTCCCCCCTTTTATTCCCTCACACCTGTCCATCCCCCCTCACTCTCACCCGTCCCTCCATCCCTCCTCACCTGTCCCCCTTCCCTCTCACCGCTGTCTCCTCCCTTTCTCCTCCCTCACCTGTCCCCTTATTCCCTCACCTGTCCCCCCTCACCTCTTCACCTGTCCCTCCCATCCCTCCCTCACCTGTCCCCATCCCTCCCTCACCCTGTCCCCCTTTCCTCCTCACCTGTCCCCTCCATCCCCCTCACTCTCACCCGTCCCTCCATCCCTCTCACCTGTCCCCTTTCCCCCTCTCACCTGTCCAATCCTCTCACCTGTCCCCCTTTCCCTCTCACCTCGGCCCCCTCCATCCTCACTCTCACCTGTCCCCCATCCCTCTCCCCTTTCCCTCTCACCTGTCCCCTCTGTCTCCCTCACCTGTCTCTCTCCCCTCACCTGTCCCCCTGTCCCCCTCCACCTGTCCATCCCTCTCACCTGTCCCCTTTCTCACCTGTCCCCCCCCCCTGTCCCTCTCACTCGTCCTCTCCTCCCCTCACCCGTCCCCCCTGTCCTCACCTGTCCCCCTCCCTCTCCTCTCACCTGTCCCCTCCCCCTCATTTCCCCTCACACCTGTCCCCTCTTTCCCTCCACCTGTCCCCCTCACTCTCACCTGTCCCCTTCCCTCCCTCACCTGTCCCCCCTCATTCTCCCACCTGTCCCCCCCCCCTTTCCCTCTCACCTGTCCCCCTCTGTTCCTCTCACCTGTCCCCCTTTCCCTCTCACCTGCCCCTCACTCCTCACCTGTCCCTCTCTCTCCCCCTCTCCTTTCCTCACCTGTCCCCCCTCTCTCTCACCTGTCAGTCCCCTCCCTGTCCCTCCTCCCTCTCTCACCTGTCCCCCTCTCTCTCACCTGTCCTTTCCCTCCTCACCTGCCCCCCCCCCATTTTCCTCTACGGGCTCTCTCCATAGCTGCCCGTTGGAGACAGTGGCCTCATGCTCTCTGATTGGCTGCTGCCCCTCCTCCTCCCTCAGCCAATCAGCGCTCAGCTCCCAGCACGCGAGCCCAGGGCGGGGCTCCAGCACTGACTGGGGGGAGTGCTCAGAGGCCGTGTTATGACACCTCGCCCTCCCTCCCCATTTTATCCCTTAACCCTTCAACTTGTAAAATTTTGGGGAGTCCCAAATGTGGGAGTGTCTATGCATGGCTGCCGCTTCCTGGTTGGATCCTTCCTGCTGTTACCGTGGCTTTGCCTGAAACTGGGAGGGGCAGGTGGGGAGGGCTGCGGGGACCCCTCTCCCTCCCCTCACTCCGGGACCCTCCCCCAGATTGGGAAAACCCCGAGCGTGGGGGGAGGAATTTGGGGAGGGGGGAACCCACGTGGAGCTCGGAATTTTTGGGGGGATTTATAATTTTTATAATTATTTTATTTGGCTTACAATAATTTTATTTGGCTTACAATCATTTTATTTGAGTTTACAATTATTTTATTTGGTTTACAATCATTTTCATTTAGTTTACAGATTCTTTTACTTTGGCTCCCAATTATTTTATTTAGCTTACAATTATTTTATTTAGTTCATGATTATTTTTGGGGTGTCTGTAATTATTTTTGGGGTGTTTATTATTATTTTGGAGGTTTTATAATTATTTTAGGGTTTTATAATTATTTTATTGGGCTTACAATTATTTTTGGGGTTCTATAATTATTTTATTTGGCTTATAATTATTTCAGAATTTTTATAATTATTTTATTGGGTTTATAATTATTCTTGGGGTTCTATAATTATTTTATTTGGCTCACAATTATTTTTGGGGCGCGCACAATTATTTCACAATTATTTCAGAGACTTTCTAACAATTCTGGAAATTTTATCACTCTTAAATCTCCAATAATTATTTTATAACCAACCCTTACAATTATTTTATAATTATTTCGGGGTGCGACCAATTTAATTCGGGGTGTCACAATTTGGGACGTACCCGAATATTTTTTCTTTTTTCGGGGGGGGGGGTCGCACTTTTACAACCACTTTACCCAAAATTTTCAATTTTTTTAAATTTTTTAAGGGGATAAACCCCAAATTCTCAATTATTTTTTTTTAATCCCCAAATTTTTTATAAACTATTACCACAATTTTAATAAAAAAAGGAACTGTGCTCATTTTTTAACCCCCCCACCAAATTTTTTGGGCGAGCAGCACAAGCCCGAACTCTGTCCGGGGCGGGGCGGGCGGTGACGTCACGCTCAGGGCGGTGACGTCACGCGTGGGCGTGTCCAGCTCCGGAGCCGGTGCCGTCCCCGAGCGGTTCATGCGGCTGCCGTGAGTCCCCAAAATTTTAATTTCTTTTTCTTTTTTTGGGGTGGCGTGAAAATTCCGGAACTTGATCCAGGAACCAATTTTGGGGAGGGGGAAGGCTGAGAATCTTTTGGGGGTGTGGGGAGGTGAGGGAAAGGTGGGAGATTTTTTTTTAGGTGCGAGGGGAAATTTTGGGGGCTTAAATTTCTTGGGCGGGGCTTAAATTTTGGGGGCTTAAATTTGGGGGGCTTAAATTTGGGGGTTCACTCAGGTAATTTAGGGGGACCCGAGGAATTTTGGGGGGTGGCGAATTTTTTTAATTTTTTATTTTTGGGGGGTCCGCTAAAATTAATTTATTTTTTTGGGGGTTGAACCACGCGGGACAGCAACAGTGAGATGCGCAGGGGCAACACCTCGTGAGTGACACGGGATAGTTTTTAGAGGGGGAGGGGACACTAAACCCCTCCCTCAAATTTTTTTTGGGGGGTGACACCGCACATGGCCGGGGAGATTTCAGTGGATTTTATTTTTTTTAAACAGATTTTTGCGGGGTGTCAATAATTTGGGGAATGATCAAAATGAGGATTTTGGGGAGGGGATTTCAAGGAAATTTTTTTTACACTTGGGGGCACGCGGGGGTCGGGGGTCGCTCCCCCGGTTTGTTTACAAACAGCGCCCGCTCATCGCGCCCCCTGCTGGCCACAGCCAGAATCACACTTTAATTCTTGAATTTTTTATTTTTGGCGAGGGGCGTCAGAATTTAAAACCCCCACCCCAAAAATCCTAAAAATTTTTTGATTTCACCCCCCAGAGCCCCCCCGGGAGCGATGGCCAGACCATGCGGAAGGGACCTCGGCGAGCCCCAGCTCTTCTCCCTCGCACCCCTCCAACTGCGGGGGGCGCCCTCATGCCAGGATCTCCCTCGCGGGACGCGGCTGAGTTGGTGGGGACCCCCGGACACCCCCCAAAGTTTGGGGGGTTGGGGTGGGGCGGCACGGTGAGTGAGGGGGGGGGAGGTGGTTTAGTGGGGAGGGGGCGCGATTTAGCAGGGGGTCGTGATTTATGGGGGGTCGCGATTTATGGGGTCCCCAATTTATGGGGTCCCCAATTTATGGGAGGGGTCCCCAATTCCTGGAGGGGTCCCCAATTTATGGGGGGGTCTCGATTTATGGGGGTTCTCGAATTTATGGGGGTCCCCAATTTATGGGAGGGTCCCCAATTTATGAAGTCCCAGTTTATGGGGGGTCTCGATTTATGGGGGTCCCCAATTTATGGGAGGGGTCCCCAATTTATGGGGGGTCCCAATACGGGAGGGGTCCCAATTCCCTGGGGGAGTCCCAATTCCTGAGTCCTAATTCATGGGGGGGTCTCGATTTATAGGGGGTCCCCAATTTATGGGAGGGTCCCCAGTTTCTTGGGGGTCTCGATTTATGGGGGTCCCAATTTTTGGGGAGGGGTCCCAATTCTATTGGGGGTCCCAATTTATGGGGGGTCCCAATGGGGAGGGTCTCAATTTTTGGGGGGTCCCAATTTTTGGAGGAGTCCCCAATTTTATTGGGAGGGGGTCTCAATTTATGGGGGTCCCCAGATTCCTGGGGGGTCCCCAATTTATGGGAGGTCCCAATTTTTGGGAGGGGTCCCTAAATTCTATGGGAGGGTCCCCAATTTTGGGGAGGGGGTCCCCAATTTATGGGGAGGGTTCCCCTTAATTATGGGGAGGGGTCCCCAATTTCTGGGGGCCCCTAATTCATGGGGGGTCTCGATTTATGGGGGAGGGTCCCCAGTTTTTGGGGGTCCCCATTTCCTGGGGGTCCCCAATTTTGGGAGGGGTCCCAATTTATGGGAGGGGTCCCCAATTCCCTTTGGGGGAGATCCCAATTCCTGGGGGGTCCCCTAATTTATGAGGGGGGTCCTAAATTTATGGGGGGTCCCCAATTATGGGAGGGGTCCCAAATTTATTGGAGGGTCCCAAATTTTTGGGGGAGGGGGTCCCAATTTTGGAGATGCTAATTTATAGGGGATCCCCAATTTATTGGGGGGTTCTCAATTTATGGGAGGGGTCCCCCAATTCCTGGGGAGGGGTCCCCCAAATTTATGGGGGGTCTCAATTTATGGGGGGTCTCAATTTTGGGGTTCCCCAATTATTGAGGTCCCAATTTTGGGAGGGTCCTAAATTTATGGGTCCCAATTTTTGGGAGGGGTCCCCAATTTTTGGGAGGGGTCCCTAATTTATTGGGGGTCTCAATTTATGGGAGGGGTCCCAATTTTTGGGGGAAGGGGTCCCTAATTACGAGGTCCCACTTTTGGGAGGGGTCCCCAATTCATTGGGGGTTCCCCAATTATTGGAGGTCCCAATTTTTGGGAGGGGTCCCAAATTCTATTGGGGGTCCCCAATTTTTGGGGGTTTCAAATTCTTGGGGGAGGGTCCCCAATTTCTGGGAGGGGTCCCAATTTTTGGGGGGGTCCCAATTTTTGGGTTCCCCAATTATTGGAGATCCCAATTTTTGGGAGGGGTCCCCAATTTTTGGGGTTCCCCAATTATTGGAGGTCCCAATTTTTGGGAGGGGTCCCCAATTTATGGGAGGGTCCCCAATTTTTGGGAGGGATCCCCAATTTTTGGGGGTCCCCAATTTTTGGGGGGGGGGTCCCCACCCCCATCAGGCTCCCCACATTTTTTGGGATGAATCCCCCCAAATTTTTTGGGGTCTCCCCACTCCCATCAAACCCCTCCCGCATGGGGAGGGCTCACTCCCTAAAACCCCCAAAATTTTTTGGGGGGCGTGGCTGACCTGCCCCTCCCCCTTTCCCTTCTCCAGGTGATTTCCCCCCCACGGAGAACCCAAGAAACGACGGGACCCCCCAAATTTTGGAAGGGACCCCCCAAATTTTTGGGGGGGGGGCTGTGGCCAACGGGCACCTGCCGGGCCCCCCCCCGAACCCCGAGCAGATTTTGGGGGCGCGCTTGAGGATTTTGGGCGACGCTTTCCAGCACAGCTACGAGCGCCAGGTGAGGGGACCCCAAAATTTGGGGGGGGGGGAACCCAAAAATCCCAAAAATTTGGGTGGGAAGTAAAAAATTTTTGGGGGGGGAACCCAAAATTTCTCCAATTTTTGGGGGTTATCCCAAAATTTTAAGGGCAGGAACCTCAAAATGTCCCAAAATTTGGGGGTGGGGCACCTAAAAATAAAAAAAAAATTGGGTGGGAACCCAAAAAATTTGGGGAGGGAAACCAAAATTTCGCCAATTTTTGGGGGTTTTCCCGAAATTTGGGGTGTGGGAAATCCAAAAATTCCAAAAATTTGGGTGGGAACCCAAAAAATTGGAGGGGGGGGGGCGGAACCCAAAAAATTTCCCCAATTTTTGGGAGTTTTCTTGAAATTTGGGGGGAGGAACACCCCAAAATCCCAAAAATTTGAGTGGAAAGTCAAAAATTTTTTGGGGGGGTACCTAAAAAATTTTCCCAATTTTTGGGAGTTTTCCTGAAATTTGGGGGGGTGGGGCACCCAAAAATTTGGGTGGGAAGCCAAAAATGTTTTTGGGGGGATACCTAAAAAATTTCCAAAATTTTTGGGTGTTTTCCTCAAATTTGGGGGGTGAGAAACCCAAAAAGTCCCAAAAATTTGGGGGGTGGGGCACCCAAAAATTCCAAAAATTTGGGTGGGAACCCAAAAAATTTGGGGGGGCGGAACCCAAAAAAATTTTCCCAATTTTTGGGAGTTTTCTCGAAATTTGGGGTGTGGGAAATCCAAAAATTCCAAAAATTTGGGTGGGAACCCAAAAAATTTGGGGAGGGAACCCAAAATTTCTCCAATTTTTGGGGGTTATCCCAAAATTTTAAGGGGAGGAACCCCAAAATGTCCCAAAATTTAGGGGGTGGGGCACCCCAAAATCTCAAAAAATTTGGGTGGGAACCCAGAAAATTTGGGGGAGGCGGAACCCAAAATAGTTCCCCAATTTTTGGGGGTTTTCCTGAATTTTGGGGGGGGGGAAAACCCAAAAATCCCAAAAAATTTGGGTGGGAACCCAAAAAATTGGAGGGAGGGAGGCAGAGCCCAAAAAAAATTTCCCAATTTTTGGGGGTTTTCTGGAAATTTTAAGGGGGGACACCCCAAAATCTCCCAAAATTTGGGGGATGGAAACCCAAAAATCCCAAAAATTTGGGTGGGAACCCAAAAAATTGGAGGGAGGGGACGGAATCCAAGAAATTTCCCCAATTTTTGGGATTTTTCCTGAAATTTGGGGGGTGAGAAACCCAAAAATTTGGGTGGGAAGCCAAAAAAATTTTTTTGGGAGAGGGGGTACCTAAAAAATTTTCCCAATTTTTGGGGGTTTTCCTGAAATTTGGGGGGTGGGGAACTCAAAAATCCAAAAAATTTGGGTGGGAACCCAAAAAATTTGGGGAGGGAACCCAAAATTTCTCCAATTTTTGGTGTTTTTTTCGAAATTTTAAGGAGAGGGGGTACCTAAAAAATTTCCCCAATTTTTGGGGGTTTTCCCGAAATTTGGGGGGGGGAAACCCAAAAATCCCAAAAAATTTGGGTGGGAACCCAAAAAATTGGAGGGAGGGAGGCAGAGCCCAAAAAAAATTTCCCAATTTTTGGGGGTTTTCTGGAAATTTTAAGGGGGGACACCCCAAAAATCCCAAAAAGTTGTGTGGGAAGCCAAAAATTTTTGGGAGGGGGAGCAGAACCCAAAATTTCCCCAATTTTTGAGGGTTTTCCCGAAATTTGGGGGGTGAGAAACCCAAAAATCCCAAAAAATTTGGGTGGGAAGTAAAAAATTTTTTGGGGGGGGTACCTAAAAAATATTCCCAATTTTTAGGGGTTTTCCTGAAATTTGGGGGGTGGGACACCCAAAAATTTGGGTGGGAAGCCAAAAATTTTTTTGGAGGGGTACCTAAAAAATATCCCCAATTTTTGGGGGTTTTCTCAAAATTTTAAAGGGGGGAGCCTCAAAAATCCCCAAAAATTTGGGGGATTTGGGGGGTGGGAAATGCAAAAATTGGAAAATTTGGGGGGAGGGACACCCAAAAATTCCAAAAATTTGGGGAGGGAACCCAAAATTTCCCCCAATTTTTGGGGGTTTTCTCGACATTTTAAGGGGGGGGGACACCCCAAAAATCCCAAAAGTTTGGGGGATGGGGCACCCAAAAATTTGGTTGGGAAGCCAAAAAATTTTTGGGGGGTACTTAAAAAATTCCCCAAATTTTTGGGGGTATTCCCAAAATTTTAAAGTGGGGGAACCCCAAAATGTCCCAAAATTTGGGGGTGGGGCACCCAAAAATGCCAAAAAATTTGGGTGGGAACCCAAAAAATTGGAGGGGGCAGAATCCAAAAAATTTTCCCAATTTTTGGGAGTTTTTTCCGAAATTTGGGGGGAGGGACACCCAAAAATTCCAAAAAATTTGGGTGGAAACCCAAAAATTTTTAGGGAGCAACCCAAAATTTTTCCAATTTTTGGGGGTTTTCTCAAAATTTTAAGGGGGGAATCCCAAAAATCCCAAAAATTTGGGGGGAGGGACACCCAAAATCCCAAAAAATTTGTGTGGGACCCAAAAATTTTGGGGGTTCCCAAATTTTCCCCTCCCCCAACCCATTGCAGGAAATTTTTGGGGTTGGGGTTCCCAAAATTGACATAAAAACGTCCAAAATTTGGGGGAACACCCCAAAATTTGGGGGAGACGCCCTGAAATTTTGGTGGGACACCCAAAATTGGGTGGGACACACCCTAAAAAATAAATTTTTGGGGGTAAACACCCCAAAATTTCCAGTTCCTGCTGATTTTGGGGGTGGCAGAGGCTGGAATTTGAGAAAAACCCAAAAATTTTGGAAAACACCCAAAAATTTGGAAAAAAACCCCCAAAATTTAGTTAAAAACCCCAAAAATTTGGAAAAAAAACCCCAAAAATTCAGGAAAAAACCCCCAAAATTTGGAAAAAAAACCCCAAAATTTAAGAAAAAAATCAAAAATTCGGGAAAAACAACCCAAAAATTTTAGAAAAAAACCCCAAAATCTTGAAGGAAACCCAAAAATTTCGGAAAAAACCCAAAAAATTCGGGAATAAACCCCAAAAATTTGGAAAAAAACCCCAAAATTTTAGGAAAAACCCCCCAAAATCTTGAAGAAACCCCAAAAATTTGGGAAAAAACCCACAAAATTTAGTTAAAAACCCCAAAAAATTTCTGAAAAAAACACCAAAAAATTCGGTAAAAACTCCCAAAAATTTGGAGATAAAAACCCCCAAAATTTTAGAAAAAAATCCCAAAATCTTGAAGAAAACCCAAAAATTTCGGGGAAAAAATCCCAAAAATTTGGGAAAAAACCCCCAAAAGTTTGGAAGAAACCCTTAAAAATTCGGGACAAAACCCCAAAAATTTGGGAAAAACCCCAAAAATTTGGAAAAAACCGTCCAAATATTCAGGAAAAGACCCCAAAAATTTGGGGAAAAAAACCCCAAAAATTTTAGAAAAAAACGCCAAAATCTCGAAGAAAACCCAAAAATTTTGGAAAAACCCCAAAAATTTGGAAAAACAACTCCAAAATTTTAGGAAAAACCCCCCGAAATCTTGAAGAAACCCCAAAAATTTGGGAAAAAAACCCCCAAATTTAGTTAAAAAGCCCAAAAAGTTTCTGAAAAAAACCACAAAAATTTTAGAAAAAAAAACCTAAAAAAATTCGGAAAAAACAACCAAAAATTTGGGAAAAAAAACCCAAAAATTTTAGAAAAAAAGCAAAAATTCGGGGAAAAATTCCCAAAAATTTTAGAAAAAACCCCAAAATCTTGAAGAAAACCCAAAAATTTCGGAAAAAGCCCAAAAACTTCAGAAAAAACCCCAAAAATTCGGGAAAAACCCCCAAAATTTAGGAAAAAAACCCCAAAATCTTGAAGAAACCCCAAAAATTTCGGGAAAAAAAATCTCAAAAATTTAGTTAAAAACCCCAAAAATTTCTGAAAAAACCGCCAAAAAATTCGGAAAAAACTCCCAAAAATTTGGGGAAAAAAACCCCAAAAATTTTAGAAAAAAACCCCAAAATCTTGAAGAAAACCCGAAAATTTTGGAAAAACCCCAAAAATTTGGGAAAAAACCCCCCAAAATTTAGTTAAAAACCCCAAAAAATTTCTGAAAAAAACCACAAAAATTTTAGAAAAAAAAACCTTAAAAAATTCGGAAAAAACTCCCAAAAATTTGGGGAAAAAAACGCCAAAAATTTTAGAAAAAACCCCAAAATCTTGAAGAAAACCCAAAAATTTTGGAAAAATCCCAAAAAATTCGGGAATAAACCCTAAAAATTCGGGAAAAACCCCCAACATTTAGAAAAAAACCCCAAAATCTTGAAGAAACCCCAAAAATTTCGGGAAAAAAAATCTCAAAAATTTAGTTAAAAACCCCAAAAATTTCTAAAAAAACCCGCCAAAAAATTCGGAAAAAACTCCCAAAAATTTGGGGAAAAAAACCCCAATAATTTTAGAAAAAAAAACCAAAATCTCGAAGAAAACCCAAAAATTTTGGGAAAACCCCAAAAATTTGGAAAAAAACCCCAAAATTTTAGGAAAACCCCCCCCAAAATCTTGAAGAAACCCCAAAAATTTGGGAAAAAAACCCCCAAAATTTAGTTAAAAACCCCGAAAAATTTCTGACAAAAACCACAAAAATTTTAGAAAGAAAAAAACCTAAAAAAATTCGGAAAAAACACCCAAAAATTTAGGAAAAAAAACCCCCAAAAATTTTAGAATAAAAGTAAAAATTCGGGAAAAAACCCCAAAAATTCGGAAAAAACCCCAAAATTTTTAGAAAAGACCCCAAAAATTTAGGAAAAAACCCGAAAAATTTAGTTTAAATCCCCAATATATAGTTTAAAACCCCCCAAAAATTTTAAAAAACCCCCAAAAATTCGTTAATAAAACCCTAAAATTTAGGAAAAAAACCCTAAAAATTTATGAAAAAAACCCCAAAATCTTGAGGAGACCCCAAAAATTCGGGAAAAAACCCCAAAATCTTGAAAAAACCCCAAAAATTTAGAAAAATCCCCCAAAAATTCGGATAAAAACCCCAAGAATTTTAGAAAAAACCCCCAAAAATTCCGAAAACCCCCCAAAAATTTAGTTAAAAACCTCAAAAATTTATTTAAAAACCCCCCAAAAATTCGGGAAAAAACCCCAAAAATTTAGGTAAAAACCAAAATTTTGGAAAAACTCCCAAAAATTCGTTTAAAACCCCAAAAATCTTAGAAAAAAATCCCAAAAATTCGGGGAAAACCCCAAAAATTCAGTTAAAAACCCCAAAAATTTAGTTTAAAACCTCAAAAATTCTCAAAAACTCTTCAAAATTTAATTTAAAACCCCCAAAATTTATTTAAAAACCACAAAAAATTGTCAAAAATCCCATTTTTTTTGGCCAAAATTCCCATTTTTGCCCCTCGTCGTACCCGGGGTTAATTACGCCAATCCTCAAGGCCCTTTCCCGCCAGCTTAATTTCCCGCCAGCTTAATTTCCCCGGGCTACACTTTCCACGCCCCTTTCCGGGCGCTTATTTCCCGCACTATTTTCCCGCGTTAATTTCCCGCGCTCATTTCCCGCGCTAATTTATTTCCTGTGCTAATTTCCCACGTTAATTTATTTCCCGCGCTAATTTCCCTCGCTAATTTCTTTCCTCGCTACTAATTTCAGCATAATTTATTTCAGCGCTTAATTTCCAGCATTCTTTCCCATGCTTAATTTCTTTCCTGTGCTAATTTCTTTCCCGCGCTTATTTCCCGCGCTAATTTATTTCCCGCGCTAATTTCCCGCTAATTTATTTCCCGCGCTAATTTCCCGCGTTTATTTCCCGCGCTAATTTATTTCCCACGCTAATTTCTTTCCCGCGCTAATTTCCCACACACATTTCCCGCGCTAATTTATTTCCGCTTAATTTATTTCCGCGCTAATTTTATTTCCCGCTAATTTATTTCCAGCTAATTCATTTCCTGCTTAATTTCCCTCGCTTAATTTCTCTTCGTCATCTAATTTCCGCGCTAATTTCCCTACACTCCTTTCCCGCTTAATTTCCCCTCATTTGTAATTTATTTCCCTGTGTTTATTTCCCACGCGTAATTTATTTCCGTGGTTTATTTCCCTCGCTAATTTCTTTTCCGCTAATTTCCCGCTTACATTCACTTTCCAGCGCTAATTTATTCTCAGGCTAATTTTTTCGCAGACTCCTTTTCCCGCTACACTTCCCAGCTTAATTTCCTCGCCATCATTTCCAGCTTAATTTATTTCCCACGCTAATTTCCCCGCGCTTAATTTCTTTCCCATTGTTTATTTCACAGCTCATTTCCCGCTCCTTTCCCAGCTAATTTATTTCCTCGCTAATTTCCCACGCTACTTATTTCCCTGCCTAATTTCATGCTAATTTCCCAGCTTTGATTTCCTACTGATTTATTTCCCCAGCTCATTTCCCACGTTAATTTATTTCCCCTGCTAATTTTCCTAGCGCTTAATTTCCAGCTTATTTCCAGGCCTCTTTCCTGTGCTAATTTCCAGCTAATTTATTTCCGGGCGCTAATTTCCTTCCCAGCGCTAATTTCCGCACACATTTCCTGTGCTACTTTCCCGCGCTAATTTCCCGCTATTTCCTCGCTAATTTCTTTCCCGCGCTAATTTCCGCTTAATTTATTTCCCGCGCTATTTTCTCCGCTAAGTTAATTTCCCAGCGCTAATTTCCCGCTAATTTATTTCCCGCGCTTTCCTCGCTCACTTTCTTTCCCAAGCCCTTTCCCGCAGATTAATTTCCCGCTAGTTTCCCGCGTTTATTTCCCACGCTAATTTCCCGCGCTAATTTATTTCCCGCGCTAATTTATTTCTCGCGCTTTTTTCCCGCGCTAATTTCCCGCGCTAATTCATTTCCCGCGCTAATTTCTAATTTAACCCTTTGTGCCCCTCGCAGCGCCGGGGGCTGCCCTGGGCGCCGCTGCTGCGCTGGCTCGGGGCGGGACCCGCAGCGCCCCTGGCGGCCAGAGGGGGGAACTGAGCGGCCAAACAGCCCGAGAACACCTGGAGAACACCTGGAGAACACCTGGAACAGCCGGACAACACCTGGAACAGCCGCAGAACACAGCGAGGGACCGTCCCCAAAAAACTGCAGGGGGTGAAACCTCCCCAAAAAAAAAAAAGAGAAAAGCACAACCCCCCCGGGATGGAGATGGTTCAGTCCGGCTGGATCGTCGCTGCTTTTAATTTTATTTATTTAATTTATTTATTGGGGGATTAAAAAATTTGGGAGGGGTGTAAAAACTTTGGGAGGGGTTTAAAATTTTGGGAGGGGTTTAAAATTTGGGAGGGGTTTAAAAATTTGGGAGGGGTTTAAAATTTGGGAGGGGTTTTAAAATTGGGTGGGCTAAAATCTGGGAGGGGCTTAAAAAATTTTGGGAGGGGCTTCTAAGATTTGGAGGGTGTGTAAAAATTTGGGAGGGGTTTAAAAAATTTGGGAGGGCTTAAAAATCTTTGGGAGGGGTTTAAAATTTGGGAGGGGTTTAAAAATTTTGGGAGGGGCTTAAAAAATTTTGGGAGGGTTTAAAAATTTTGGGAGGGGTTTAAAAATTTTGAGAGGGGTTTAAAAATTTTGGGAGGGGTTTAAAATTTGGGGGGGTTTAAAAATTTGGGGGGTCCTAAAAAATGGGGGTGGGGACCCCCCAAAAAATGGGGTAGGAAAAGGGAAAACCCTAAAAAAAAACGGATTTGTAAATGTTGTAAATTTTTTCAAGGGGAAATTTTGGGGTTTTTTAAGGGGACACCCCCAAAATGGGTGCTGGGGGGACCCCCAAAATTTTTGATCCCCAAATTTTCCCCCAAAAACGGGGGTGGAACCCCCAAATTTCCTCCCCTCCCCCAACGATGTGTAAATATTGTATATTGTAAAAACGGGGTAAAATTTGGGATTTTTTGTTTTTGTTTTTTTGGGGGGTTGTATAAGGGATGAGGAATTTTGGGGACCCCCCCCAAAAAATTCCCAAAATTTTGGGGTTGTACATGCTGTACATGGGCTGTACATTGTATATAAGGTGTACATAGAGCTGTACATTAATTTTAAATTTTTTTTTTATTTTTTGGGGAGGGTCTGTAAAATTTTTTGGGGGGCGGGGTTTGTAAATTTGGGGGTCTGTACATGAATTTTTGGGGGCTGTACAGGAATTTTTGGGGGCTGAACGCTTTTATACTCTTTGTTTGCAATAAAATCTGATTTATCACAAAAGGAGTTCCGGGGGTTGGGGAGTTTGGGGGGATTTTGGGGATTTTGGGGATTTGGGGATTTTGGGGATTTTGGATTTTTGGGGTGCAGGGTGGGGGGTCTTGTGGGATTTTGGGGGATTTTGGAAGGACTTGAGGAATTTTAGGTGATTTTTGGGGAATTTTGGAGAGATTTTGGGGAATTTTGGGGGATTTTGGATTTTTGGGGTGCAGGTTTGGGGGTTCTGAGGATTTTGAAGAGAATTTTGGGTTCTATGGGATTTTGGGGGATTTTTGGGAATTTTGGAAGGATTTTGGGGGATTTGGGATTTTGGGGTGCAGGCTTGGGGGTCTCTGGGATTTTGGGGAGATTTTGGGGATTTAGGAAGGATTTGGGGGATTTTGGGGCCGATTTCTGAGAATTTTGGGGGAATTTTAGAGAGATTTTGGGGGAGATTTTGGGGGTCCATGGGATTTGGGGATTTGATTTTTGGGGGTGCAGGGTTTGGGGGGAATTTGGGGGGATTTTGGGGGCTTTTGGAGGATTTTGGAAGGATTTGGGGGATTTTGGAGCCGATTTTGGAGAATTTGGGGAGATTTTGGGGATTTTGGGAGATTTGGGATTTTTGGGGGTGCAGGTTTGGGGTTCTGTGGATTTTGGGGGCGATTTTGGGGATTTTGGGGAATTTTGGAGGGATTTTGGGGAATTTTGAGCCATTTTGGAGGATTTTGGAGAGATTTTGGGGAGATTTTGGGGGTCTATGGATTTGGGGGATTTTGGGATTTTGGATTTTGGGGTGCAGGTTTGGGGAATTAGGGATTTTGGGGGATTTTAGGATTTTAGGGGACTTGGGGAATTTTGGGGAATTTTGGAGGATTTTTGGGGGAGATTTTGGCGATTTTTGGGGATTTGGGATTTTTGGGGTGCAGGTTTGGGGGTTCTGTGGGATTTTTAGGGGATTTTTGGGGGATTTTGGGAAACTTTTGGGGGCTTAAGGAAGGATTTTGGGGGAATTTTGGGGCGATTTTTGGGGAATTTGGGGAAGATTTTGGAAGGATTTGGGGAATTTTTGGGGCAATTTTAGGGGATTTGGGATTTTTGGGGTGCAGGTTTGGGGGTTCTATGTGGGATTTTGGGGTTAATTTTGGGGGATTTTAGAAAGGATTTTGGGGGATTTTGGGATTTTTGGGGGTGCAGGTTTGGGGGTTCTATGGGATTTTAGGGGATTTTTGGGGGATTTTTTGGGGGAATTTTTGGGGGATTTTTGGGGGATTTCGGAGAGATTACAG
Organism: Luscinia megarhynchos; assembly: GCA_034336665.1. Classification (NCBI taxonomy): domain Eukaryota; kingdom Metazoa; phylum Chordata; class Aves; order Passeriformes; family Muscicapidae; genus Luscinia; species Luscinia megarhynchos. The sequence goes on from JAPFBE010000062.1 coordinate 71,115, forward strand.
GGGATTTTGGAGAGATTTGGGGATTTTGGGGGCGATTTTTGGGGATTTGGGATTTTTTGGGGTCCAGGGTTTGGGGGTTGTATGGGATTTTGGGGGATTTTGGGGGATTTTTGGAGGGATTTTGGGGAATTTTGGGGGGATTTTTGGAGGATTTTGGAGAGATTTTGGGGAGATTTTGGGGGCTCGATGGGATTTTGGGGAATTTTTGGGGATTTGGGATTTTTGGGGTGCAGGTTTGGGGGTTCTATGGGATTTTTAGGGTTAATTTGGGGGATTTTGGAAGGATTTGGGAGATTTTGGGGAATTTTGGGGGTTTTGGGGAATAGGGTTTGGGGGTTTCTGTGGGATTTTTGGGGGATTTTTGGGGTGCAGGATTTGGGGGAATTGGGGATTTTGGATTTTTGGAGGGATTTTTGAAGCGATTTTTGGGGGATTTTAGGAATTTTGGAAGGATTTTGGGGAATTTTGGGGGATTTTTGGAGATTTTGGGATTTTTGGGGTGCAGGTTTGGGGGTTCTCAGGATTTTGGATAAAATGGGATTTTGGAATTTTGGGGCTTTTTAGGATTTTGGGGGTTTGGGGGATTTTTGGGTGTTTATGGGATTTTGGGGGGTTTTGGGATTTTTGGAAGTTTTGGGATTTTGGGGGTTTTGGGATTTTGGGGGTTTTTGGGAGTTTTTGGGATTTTGGAGGGTTTTGGGATTTTGGGAGTTTTGGGGGATTTTAGGGGGTTTTGGGATTTTTAGGGGGTTTTTGGGATTTTGGGGGATTTTTGGGGTTGGAAGTTTTTGGGATTTTGGAGGGTTTTGGGATTTTGGGAGTTTTTGGGATTTTAGGGGGTTTCTGGGATTTTGAGAATTTTTGGGATTTGGGGGTTTTTGAGATCTTTGGGGGGTCTTGGGATTTTAGGGGTTTTTGGGATTTTGGGGGATTTTGGGGGGTTTTTGGGATTTTGGGGGTTTATGGTATTTTGGGGGTTTTGGGGGTTTTGGGATTTTGGGAGTTTTTGGGATTTTGGTGTTTTTTGGGATTCTGGGGGTTTTTGGGATTTTGGGGGTTTTTGGGATTTTGGGGGTTTTGGGGATTTTGGGGGTTTTGGGATTTTGGGGGTTTTTGGGATTTTTGGAGGGTTTTGGGGATTTTGGGAATTTTTGGGATTTGGGGGGTTTTTGAGATTTTTGGGGGGTTTTGGGATTTTTGGGGGTTTTTGGGAGCTTTTGGGATTTTGGAGGGTTTTGGGATTTTGGGAGTTTTGGGATTTTGGGAGTTTTTGGGATTTTTAGGGGTTTTGGGATTTTGAGGAATTTTTGGGATTTGGGGGGTTTTTTGAGATTTGGGGGGTTTTGGGATTTTGGGGGGTTTTTGGGATTTTTGGGATTTTGGGAGTTTTGGGATTTTGGGGGTTTTTGGGATTTTTGGTAGTTTTTGGGATTTTGGGGATTTTCGGATTTTTTGGGGGGATTTTTGGGAATTTTTGGGATATTTTGGGGGTTTTTAGGATTTTTGGGGGTTTTTGGGATTTTGAGAGTTTTTGGAATTTTGGGATTTTTGGAATTTTGGGGGTTTTTGGAATTTTGGGATTTTTTTGGGGGGTTTTAGGATTTTTGGGGTTTTTTGGGATTTTGGTTTTCAGGGCTCGGCGACTCCCCCAGTTCCAACCCCCAAAAATCAGCCACGCAGTTTTTAGGAAAACTTTTATTAAAGCCCAAAACCCCTCCCGTAAAAACCCTGGGGGGTCCTGAGCCCCCAAACCCCCTCCCCAAATTTTGGGGTGCCTCTAAACCCCCTCCCCAAATTTGGGGGCTCACTGGGGGATTCAGGAGACCCCCAACCCCCTCCCCCAAATGGCTCAGGGACCCCCAGAGCCCCCTCCCCCAAATTTTGGGGGGCTCACTGGGGGGTCCCAGGCACCCCCAACCCCCTCCCCCAAATGGTTCAGGACCCCCAGAGCCTCCCCCAAATTTTGGGGGGCTCACTGGGGGGTTCAGGAGACCCCAAACCCCCCTCCCCAAATGGTTCCAGGACCCCCCAAACCCCCCTCCCCCAAATTTTGGGGGTGCCCCTGGGGGATTCAGGGAGACCCCAAACCCCCCTCCCCCAAATGGCTCAGGACCCCCAGACCCCCTCCCCAAATTTTGGGGGGCTCAGAGAGGGGGTCCAGGACCCCCCAAACCCCCTCCCCAAATGGTTCAGGACCCCCAGAGCCCCTCCCCAAATTCGGGGGGGCTCACTGGGGGGATCCCAGGCACCCCCAACCCCCTCCCCAAATGGTTCAGGACCCCCAAACCCCTCCCCCAAATTTTGAGGTGCCCCTGGGGCGGTTCAGGGGACCCCAAACCCCTCCCAAATGGTTCAGGACCCCCAGAGCCCCTCCCCAAATTGGGGGGCTCACTGGGGGATTCAGGGAGACCCCAAACCCCCTCCCCCAAATGACTCAGGACCCCCAGAGCCCCTCCCCAAATTTTTGGGGGCTCACTGGGGGTCCCAGGCACCCCCAACCCCCTCCCCCAAATGGTTCAGGACCCCCCAGAGCTCCCCCTCCCCAAATTTTGGGGGCTCACTGGGGGGTCCCAGGCACCCCCAACCCCCCTCCCCCAAATGGTTCAGGACCCCCAGAGCCCCTCCCCAAATTTTGGGGGGCTCACTGGGGGGGGTTCAGGAGACCCCAAACCCCCTCCCCAAATGGTTCAGGACCCCCAAACCCCCTCCCCAAATTTTGGGGGGCTCACTGGGGGGGTCCCAGGCACCCCCAACCCCCTCCCCAAATGACTCAGGACCCCCAGAGCCCCTCCCCAAATTTTGGGGGGCTCACTGGGGGGGTCCCAGGCACTCCACCACGCCCTGGCCCCGGACGCCGTCGAAGAAGAAGAAGTTGTTGTGGGGGGGGTCCCTCTGTGACAGAGCCTGGGCAGGGGGGGAAGGGGAAATTGGGGACACAAATTGGGGTCACCGAGGGATTTTGGGGACCCCCAAATCCCCCCCCAGAGTCGTACCTTGACCACCTCCTGGCCCAGCACCCCCCCGACCACGGCGCAGACCGGCGCCATCTCCGAGAAGCAGGAGCTGGAAGGGGAGAAAAAAAATGATTGAAAAGGGAAAAAAAATCATAAATTGAGGGGGTTTCACCCCAAAAAAATAAAGGGGGGTGGTGTGGAAACATAAAGAGTCAGCCTAAAAAAGGTTTTAAGTGAAACAGCAAAAAAAGATTCTTAAAGTTCAGAAGTTTCACCCGAAAAATTGGGGGCTGGGGTTCCCAAAAATTCAAAGTTTCAGCCCAAAAAGGTTTTGGAAAATTCTGAAGTTTCATCCCAAAAAAGCTTCTTAAAAACCCCAAAATTTCACCCCAAAAATTGGGGGCTGGGGTTCCTAAAAATTCAAAGTTTCAGCCCAAAAAATGAGGGTTTGGGTCCCTAAAATTCCCTAAAAGGATTGGTGGGAAATCCCAGTTTCAGCCCAAAAAAGGTTTTGGAAAATCCCAAAGTTTCACCCCAAAAAAGATTCTTAAAACCACAAAAAGGTTTTGGAAAATTCAGAAGTTTCATCCCAAAAAAGCTTCTTAAAAACCCCAAAATTTCACCCCAAAAATTGGGAGCTGGGGTTCCTAAAAATTCAAAGTTTCAGCCCAAAAAGATTTTGGAAAATTCAGAAGTTTCATCCCAAAAAAGCTTCTTAAAAACCCCAAAATTTCATCCCAAAAAATAAAGGGGGGGTGGTTTGAAAACCCAAAGTTTCAACCCAAAAAAATAAAGGGGGGTGGTCTGGAAACACAAAGTTTCAGCCTAAAAAAGGTTTTAAGTGAAACCCCAAAAAAACTTCTTAAAATTCCAAAGTTTCACCCTAAAAATTGGGGGCTGGGGTTCCTAAAAATTCAAAGTTTCAGCCCAAAAAGGTTTTGGAAAATCCTGAAGTTCCATCCCAAAAAAGATTCTTAAAAACCCCAAAATTTCATCCCAAAAATTGGGGGCTGGGGTTCCTAAAACCCGAAGTTTCACCCCAAAAAAATAAAGGGGGGTGGTTTGAAAACACAAAGTTTTACCCTAAAAAAGGTTTTAAGTGAAACAGCAAAAAAAGATTCTTAAAATTCCAAAGTTTCACCCCAAAAATTGGAGGCTGGGATTCCTAAAAACCCAAAGTTTCACCCCAAAAAATGAGGGTTTGGGTCCCTAAAATTCCCTAAAAGGATTGGTGGAAAATTCCAGTTTCAGCCCAAAAAAAGGTTTTGGAAAATCCCAAAGTTTCACCCCCAAAAAAATTCTTAAAACCACAAAAAGGTTTTGGAGAATTCTGACGTTTCACCCCAAAAAATTTCTTAAAAACCCCAAAATTTCACCCCAAAAATTGGGGGCTGGGGTTCCTAAAAACCCAAAGTTTCAGCCCAAAAAAATAAAGGGGGGTGGTCTGAAAACACAAAGTTTCAGCCTAAAAAAGGTTTTAAGTGAAACAGCAAAAAAAGATTCTTAAAATTCCAAAGTTTCACTCTAAAAATTGGGGGCTGGGGTTCCCAAAAATTCAAAGTTTCAGCCCAAAAAGGTTTTGGAAAATCCTGAAGTTTCATCCCAAAAAAGATTCTTAAAAACCCCAAAATTTCATCCCAAAAATTGGGGGCTGGGGTTCCTAAAACCCGAAGTTTCACCCCAAAAAAATAAAGGGGGGTGGTTTGAAAACACAAAGTTTCAGCCCAAAAAAGGTTTTAAGTGAAACAGCAAAAAAAGATTCTTAAAATTCCAAAGTTTCACCCCAAAAATTGGAGGCTGGGGTTCCTAAAAATTCAAAGTTTCACCCCAAAAAATGAGGGTTTGGGTCCCTAAAATTCCCTCAAAGGATTGGTGGAAAATCCCAGTTTCAGCCCAAAAAAAGGTTTTGGAAAATCCCAAAGTTTCACCCCAAAAAAAATTCTTAAAACCACAAAAAGGTTTTGGAGAATTCTGACGTTTCACCCCAAAAAATTTCTTAAAAACCCCAAAATTTCATCCCAAAAATTGGGGGCTGGGGTTCCTAAAAACCCAAAGTTTCAGCCCAAAAAAATAAAGGGGGGTGGTCTGAAAACACAAAGTTTTACCCTAAAAAAGGTTTTGGAAAATCCCTGAGGGTCACAGACCCCCCTGGGTGCCCTGGTGGCCTTGGGGACACGGTGACAATGTCCCCTCACCCTGCTGGCCCCAGTGTCCCCAATGTCCCCAAATGTCCCCAGTGTCCCCCTGACCCCCCCAATGTCCCCAGTGTCCCCAATGTCCCCAGTGTCCCCAATGTCCCCTCACCCTGATGTCCCCAGTGTCCCCAGTGTCCCCAATGTCCCTCACCCTGCTGGCCCCAGTGTCCCCAATGTCCCCAGTGTCCCCTGACCCCCCAATGTCCCCAGTGTCCCCAATGTCCCCAGTGTCCCCAATGTCCCTCACCCTGATGTCCCCAGTGTCCCCAATGTCCCCAAATGTCCCCAATGTCCCCTCACCCCCCTGATGTTCCCAATGTCCCCAAATGTCCCCAATGTCCCCTGACCCCCCCCCCAATGTCCCCAGTGTCCCCCAGTGTCCCCTAAATGTCCCCAGGGTCCCCCAATGTCCCCTGACCCCCTGATGTCCCCAATGTTCCCTGACCCCCCCAATGTCCCCAGTGTCCCCCCAGCCCCCCCAATGTCCCCAGTGTCCCCAAATGTCCTCAATGTCCCCAGGGTCCCCAATGTCCCTTGACCCCCCTGATGTCCCCAATCCCTCCAAATGTCCCCACTGTCCCATGGCACCCCCTAGTGTCCCCAATGTCCCCTGGCCCCCTATGCCCCCCAATGTCCTGTGACCCCCCAGTGCCCCCCTGCTGTCCCCAATGTCCCCAGTGTCCCTCTCACCCTCCTGCTGTCCCCAATGTCCCCAATGTCCCCAATGTTCCCCTGACCCCCTGTCCCCAGTGTCCTCCCTTAATGATCCCAGTGGCCCCAATGTCCCAAATGTCCCCTCACCCCACAATGTCCCCAATGTCCCCAGTGTTCCCTCGCCCCCCAGTGTCCCCAATGTCCCAAAATGTCCCTTAATGCCCCCAAAATGACCCCTAAGATGACCCCAAAAATTTCCCAAAAATTCCCAAGAATTCCCAAGTGTCCCCAACATCCCAAAATGTCCCCAATATCCCAAATCCCCCCAATGTCCCCCCAATGTCCCAAATGTCCCTCAGCCCCCCAGTGTCCCCAGTGTCCCCTGACCCCCAGTGTCCCCAATGTCCCTATGGACCCCCCCCAATGTCCCCTGGCCCCCCTGCTGTCCCCAATGTCCCAAAATGTCCCAAATGTCCCCAAAATGACCCTAAGATGACCCCCAAAAATTCCCCAAAAAATTCCCAAGAATTCCCCAAGTGTCCCCAATGTCCCAAAATGTCCCCAATATCCCAAATCCCCCCAATGTCCCAAATGTCCCCAATGTCCCCTCAGTCCCCCCAGTGTCCCCAATGTCCCCCAATGTCCCCAGTGCCCCAAATGTCCCCTCAGCCTCCAGTGTCCCCACAATGTCTCCACTGTCCCCAGTGTCCCCCCTAGTGTCCCCTAATGTCCCAATGTCCCTGACCCTCAGTGTCCCCAGTGTCCCCAATGTCCCCTGACCCCCCCTGATGTCCCCAATGTCCCCTGACCCCTCAAATGTCCCCAGTGTCCCCTAATGTCCCAAATCCCCCAGTGTCCCCCCAATGTCCCTCAGTGTCCCCAATGTCCCCAGTGTCCCCAATGTCCCAAATGTCCCCAGTGTCCCCACTGCTCCCTCAGCCCCCCAGTGTCCCCTAGTGTGCCCTAATGTCCCCTGGCCCCCGGTGTCCCCAATGTCCCCCATGTCCTGTGACCCCCCAGTGTCCCCCCATGTCCTGTGACCCCCCCCAGTGTCCCCAGTGTCCCCCCCAGTGTCCCCTAATGTCCCTGGCTCCCCCCGGGTGTCCCCAGTGTCCCCCCCATTGTCCCCAGTGTCCCCCCAATGTCCCCAGTGTCCCCCCTGATGTCCCCTAATGTCCCCTGACCCCCCCGGTGTCCCCAGTGTCCCCAATGTCCTGTGACCCCCCCAGTGTCCCCAGTGCCCCCCCAGTGCCCCCCCAGTGTCCCCAGTGTCCCCCCAGTGTCCCCAGTGTCCCCCCAGTGTCCCCTAGTGTCCCCCCGGTGTCCCCAGTGTCCCCCAGGTGTCCCTGACCTGTGGAACTGCTCTGGCAGCAGCTGAGCCCCCCGAGCCCCAGCCCAGCAGCTCCCCCCAGTGTCCCCCCCAGTGTCCCCAGTGCCCCCCCCCCAGTGTCCCCCCCAGTGTCCCCCCAGTGTCCCCCAGTGTCCCCAGTGTCCCCCCAGTGTCCCCCCCAGTGTCCCCAGTGCCCCCCCGGTGTCCCTGACCTGTGGAACTGCTCTGGCAGCAGCTGAGCCCCCGAGCCCCAGCTCTCCAGCAGCTCCCCCAGTGTCCCCCAGTGTCCCCCCCAGTGTCCCCAGTGTCCCCCAGTGTTCCCCCAGTGTCCCCCAGGTGTCCCCCAGGTGTCCCCAGTGTCCCCCCAGTGTCCCCAGTGCCCCCCGGTGTCCCTGACCTGTGGAACTGCTCTGGCAGCAGCTGAGCCCCGAGCCCCAGCTCCAGCAGCTCCCCCTCAGTGTCCCCCCAGTGTCCCCCCAGTGTCCCCCCCCAGTGTCCCCCAGTGTCCCCCCCAGTGTCCCCCCAGTGTCCCCAGTGCCCCCCCGGTGTCTCCCTGACCTGTGGAACTGCTCTGGCAGCAGCTGAGCCCCGAGCCCCAGCCTCCAGCAGCTCCCCCAGTGTCCCCCCCAGTGTCCCCAGTGTCCCCCCCAGTGTCCCCAGTGCCCCCCCCAGTGTCCCCTCAGTGCCCCCCCCAGTGTCCCCAGTGTCCCCCCAGTGTCCCCAGTGTCCCCCAGTGTCCCTGACCTGTGGAACTGCTCGGGCAGCAGCTGAGCCCCGAGCCCCAACAGCCCAGCAGCTCCCCCCAGTGTCCCCAGTGTCCCCCCGGTGTCCCCAGTGCCCCCCAGTGTCCCCAGTGTCCCCCCCAGTGTCCCCCCAGTGTCCCCAGTGTCCCCCCAGGTGTCCCTGACCTGTGGAACTGCTCAGGCAGCAGCTGAGCCCCGAGCCCCAGCCTCCAGCAGCTCCCCCAGTGTCCCCCCCCCCAGTGTCCCCAGTGTCCCCCCAGTGTCCCCAGTGTCCCCCCTGGTGTCCCCAGTGCCCCCCAGTGTCCCCAGTGTCCCCCCCAGTGTCCCCAGTGTCCCCCCGGTGTCCCTGACCTGTGGAACTGCTCTGGCAGCAGCTGAGCCCCGAGCCCCAGCACCTCCAGCAGCTCCCGGCGGAGGCGCAGCAGCAGCGCCGAGTCCTCGGGGACACGCCGGGGACACGGGTCCCGCCCGGTGACAGTCCTGAACCTCAGGAGAACTGTGGGGACACACAGGGACAGTGTCAGTGTCATTGTGCCACTGTCAGTGTCACTGTGTCACTGTCATTGTCACTGTCAGTGTCACACCCGGAGCAGCAGCAGCGCCGAGTCCTCGGGGACACGCCGGGGACACGGGTCCCGCCCGGTGACAGTCCTGAACCTGAGGAGAACTGGGGGGACATGGGGACAGTGTCAGTGTCACTGTGTCAGTGTCACTGTGTCATTGTGTCATTGTCATTGTCACTGTGTCAGTGTGTCACTGTCAGTGTCACTGTGTCACTGTGTCAGTGTCACTGTCAGTGTCACACCCGGAGCAGCAGCAGCGCCGAGTCCTCGGGGACACGCCGGGGACACGGGTCCCGCCCGGTGACAGTCCTGAACCTCAGGAGAACTGTGGGGACACACAGGGACAGTGTCAGTGTCATTGTGCCACTGTCAGTGTCACTGTGTCACTGTCATTGTCACTGTCAGTGTCACACCCGGAGCAGCAGCAGCGCCGAGTCCTCGGGGACACGCCGGGGACACGGGTCCCGCCCGGTGACAGTCCTGAACCTGAGGAGAACTGGGGGGACATGGGGACAGTGTCAGTGTCACTGTGTCAGTGTCACTGTGTCACTGTGTCATTGTCATTGTCACTGTGTCAGTGTGTCACTGTCAGTGTCACTGTGTCAGTGTCACACCCGGAGCAGCAGCAGCGCCGAGTCCTCGGGGACACGCCGGGGACACGGGTCCCGCCCGGTGACAGTCCTGAACCTGAGCAACACTGTGGGACAGGGGACAGTGTCAGTGTCAGTGTGTCACTGTGTCAGTGTCACTGTCACACCACGAGGACACTGTCATTGCCAGTGTCACTGTCACACCATGGAGACACTGTCCACAGGGACATTGTCACTGTCACTGTCACACCATGAGGACACTGTCACTCTGTCACTGTCACTGTCGCTGTCACTGTCACACCATGGGGACACTGTCACTATCACACCATGGGGACACTGTCACTGTTACTGTCACATCACGGGGACATTGTTACTGTCACTGTCACACCACAGAGACACTGTCGCTGTCACACCATGAGAACACTGTCACTGTCACTGTCACTGTCACACCACGAGGATACTGCCACTGTCACTGTCACTGTCACTCCACGAGGACAGTGTCACTGTTACTGTCACACCACGAGGATACTGCCACTGTTACTGTCACACCATGGAGACAGTGTGACTGTCACTGTCACTGTCACACCATGGGGACACTGTCACTGTCACTGTCACACCACGAGGACATTGTCACTGTCACTGTCACACCACAAGGACAGTGTCACTGTCACTGTCACACCATGGGAACACTGTCACTGTCACTGTCACACCACGAGGACACTGTCACTATCACTGTCACACCACAAGGACAGTGTCACTGTCACTGTCACACCATGGGGACACTGTCACTGTCACACCACGAGGACATTGTCACTGTCACTGTCACACCACAAGGACAGTGTCACTGTCACTGTCACTCTATGAGGACACTGTCACTGTCACACAACAGGGACGTTGTCACTGTCACACCATGGGGACACTGTCACTGTCACTGTCACACCACAAGGACACTGTCACTGTCACTGTCACATCATGGGAACACTGTCACTGTCACACCACAAGGACAGTGTCACTGTCACTGTCACACCATGGGCACACTGTCACTGTCACTGTCACACCATGGGGACACTGTCACTGTCACTGTCACATCATGGGAACACTGTCACTGTCACACCATGGGGACACTGTCACTGTCACACCACGAGGACATTGTCACTGTCACTGTCACACCACGAGGACACTGTCACTGTCACTGTCACACCACAAGGACAGTGTCACTGTCACTGTCACACCATGGGCACACTGTCACTGTCACTGTCACACCACGAGGACATTGTCACTGTCACTGTCACAATCACAAGGACAGTGTCACTGTCACTGTCACACCATGGGCACACTGTCACTGTCACTGTCACACCACAGCGACAGTGTCACTGTCACTGTCACATCATGGGAACACTGTCACTGTCACACCATGGGGACACTGTCACTGTCACACCACGGGGACACTGTCACTATCACACCACGAGGACATTGTCACTGTCACTGTCACACCACAAGGACAGTGTCACTGTCACTGTCACACCATGGGCACACTGTCACCGTCACTGTCACACCACAAGGACAGTGTCACTGTCACTGTCACACCATGGGGACACTGTCACTGTCACACCACGGGACACTGTCACTGTCACACCACGAGGACACTGTCACTGTCACTGTCACACCACAAGGACAGTGTCACTGTCACTGTCACACCATGGGCACACTGTCACTGTCACTGTCACACCACAAGGACAGTGTCACTGTCACTGTCACACCATGGGCACACTGTCACTGTCACTGTCACACCACAAGGACAGTGTCACTGTCACTGTCACATCATGGGGAACACTGTCACTGTCACACCATGGGGACACTGTCACCGTCACACCACGGGACACTGTCACTATCACACCACGCAGGACATTGTCACTGTCACTGTCACACCACAAGGACAGTGTCACTGTCACTGTCACACCACAAGGACAGTGTCACTGTCACTGTCACACCAGGGGCACACTGTCACTGTCACTGTCACACCACAAGGACAGTGTCACTGTCACTGTCACATCATGGGAACACTGTCACTGTCACACCACGAGTGACATTGTCACTGTCACTGTCACACCACAAGGACAGTGTCACTGTCACCGTCACACCACGGGGACACTGTCACTGTCACACCACGGGGACACTGTCACTGTCACTGTCACACCACAAGGACAGTGTCACTGTCACTGTCACATCATGGGAACACTGTCACTGTCACACCACGGGACACTGTCACTGTCACACCACGAGGACAGTGTCACTGTCACTGTCACATCATGGGAACACTGTCACTGTCACACCATGGGGACACTGTCACTGTCACACCACGGGGACACTGTCACTGTCACACCATGGGGACACTCGTCACTGTCACTGTCACACCACAAGGACAGTGTCACTGTCACTGTCACATCATGGGGAACACTGTCACTGTCACACCATGGGGACACTCGTCACTGTCACACCACGGGGACACTGTCACTGTCACACCATGGGGACACTGTCACTGTCACTGTCACACCACAAGGACAGTGTCACTGTCACTGTCACATCATGGGAACACTGTCACTGTCACATCACGGGGACACTGTCACTGTCACACCACGAGGACATTGTCACTGTCACTGTCACACCATGGGGACAGTGTCACTGTCACTGTCACACCATGGGGACACTGTCACTGTCACACAACAGGGACGTTGTCACTGTCACATTTTTATCCCTATAAATGGATTTTTCCCCATAAAAAGTTATTTTTTGTCCCCATAAAGTTTATTTTTTCCCCATAAATGGATTTTTTCCTTATAAAAAATTTTTTTTCCCCATAAATGGATTTTTTTCCATAAATTAATTTTCCCCCATAATTGTTATTTTTTCCCCATAAATTGATTTTTTTCCCCATAAAATAATTTTTATTTTCCCCCATAAATGATGGAGGTTTTCCCCATAAATTAACATTTTTTTTCCTGTAAATGCTATTTTTCCCTCATAAATTGATTTTTTCCCCAATAAACTGATTTATTTCCCCCAATAAATTGATTTTTCCCCCCCATAAATTGATTTTTTCCCCATGAATGACTTTTCCCCATAAACACTATTTTTATATTATCAATACTATATTCCTATAACATTTTTATTATTTTTACATTATTTTGGAATGTTAATTTTGGACTGACCCTGCAGCAGGAAGTCAATTTCCCCCCCCATAAATTGATTTTTTTCCCCCATAAATTGATTTTTTCCCCCATAAATTGATTTTTTTCCACCATAAATTGATTTTTTTCCCCCATAAATTTTTTCCCCAATAAATCGATTTTTTTCCCCAATAAATTGATTTATTTCCCCATTAATCGACTTTTTTCCCCAATAAATCGATTTTTTCCCCATAAATCGATTTTTTTCCCCATAAATCGATTTTTTTCCCCAATAAATCGATTTTTTTCCCCATAAATCGATTTTTTTCCCCAATAAATTGAATTTTTCCCCATAAAACGATTTTTCCCCCAATAAATCGATTTTTTCCCCATAAATCAATTAACCCCCCCCATAAATCTTATTTTTCCCCCCACAAACGATTATTTTTATTCCCCAAAAATGATTTTTGGTGCCCATAAATGTTTATTTTTTTTCCCCCAAACTGACCCTGCAGCAGGAAGTCAATTTCCCCCCCATAAATTGATTTTTTTCCCCAATAAATTGATTTATTTCCCCCAATAAACTGATTTATTTCCCCCCATAAATTGATTTTTTTCCCCAATAAATTGATTTCTTTCCCCAATAAATTGATTTATTTCCCCCAATAAACTGATTTATTTCCCCCATAAATTGATTTTTTCCCCATAAATTGATTCTTTTCCACCATAAATTCATTTTTTTCCCCCATAAATTTTTCCCCCAATAAATCGATTTCTTTCCCCAATAAATTGGTTTTTTCCCTCCAATAAATCGATTTTTTCCCCCAATAAATTGATTTATTTCCCCCATAAATCGATTTTATCCCCCAATAAACCGATTTTTTTCCTCATAAATCGATTTTTTTCCCCAAAAATCGATTTTTTCCCCATAAATCAATCAACCCCCCCATAAATCTTATTTTTCCCCCCCACAAACGATTATTTTTATTCCCCAAAATGATTTTTGGTGCCCATAAATGTATTTTTATTTCCCCAAACTGACCCTGCAGCAGGAAATAATCCGGGGCCGTTTTCCGGAGCGCGGCCGCCGCCTCCCCGCGCCCCTCCAGGGCCAGAGCCTCGCGCAGGGCACAGAACTGCAGGCGCTGGGGGGGGGAAAAACGGGGATTTTGGTAAAAAATGGGGAATTTTGGGGAAAATTGGGGGTTTTGGGGGAAGAAAAATGGGGAATTTTGGGGGAAAAATGGGATTTTGGGGGGAAGAAAGAGGGAAAATTCCAGCGCAGGGCGCAGAACTGCAAACGCTGGTTGGGGGGAAAAACGGGGATTTTGGTAAAAAATGGGGAATTTTGGGGATGAAAAATGGGAATTTTGGGGAAAATTGGGGGTTTGGGGAAAGAAAAATGGGGAATTTTGGGGAAAAAATGGGATTTTTTGGATGAAAAATGGCAATTTAAGGGGAAAAACGGAGATTTTTTAGGGGAGAAAACATGAGATTTTTTGGGGAAAATAGTGGGATTTTGGGGGAAAAGTGAGATTTTGGGGGGAAAAATTGGGATTTTGGGGGAAAAAATTGGGGTTTTAGGGGGAAAAATGAGAGATTTTGGGGAAAAAAATGGGATTTTGGGGGGAAGAAAGAGGGAAAATTCCAGCATGAGGGCACAGAACTGCAAACACTGGTTGGGGGGAAAAAGCGGGGAAATTGGTAAAAAATGGGGATTTTGGGGATGAAAAATGGGGAATTTTGGGGGAAAATTGGGGATTTGGGGAAAAGAAAAAATGGGGAATTTTGGGGAAAAAAATGGGATTTTGGGGATGAAAAATGGCAATTTGAGGAAAAATGGAGATTTTTGGGGGAGAAAACATGAGATTTTTTGGGGAAAAATAGTGGGATTTTTGGGGGAAAAGTGAGATTTTATGGGGAAAAAATTGGGATTTTGGGGGAAAAAATTGGGGTTTTAGGGGATGAAAAAATGGGGAATTTTGGGGGAAAAAATGGGATTTTTGGGGGGGAAGAAAGAGGGGAAAATTCCAGCCTAGTGCAGAACAGCAAACGCTGGTGGGGGGGAAAAAACGGGGATTTTGGTAAAAAAATGGGGAATTTTGGGGATGAAAAAATGGGGATTTCCGGGGAAAATTGGGGGTTTGGGGAAAGAAAAATGGGGAATTTTGGGAAAAAAAATGGGATTTTGGGGGGAAGAAAGAGGGAAAATTCCAGCAGCAGGGCACAGAACTGCAAACACTGGTTGGGGGGAAAAACGGGAAATTGGTAAAAAATGGGGATTTTGGGGATGAAAAATGGGGAATTTTGGGGAAAATTGGGGATTTGGGGAAAGAAAAATGGGAATTTTGGGGGAAAAAATGGGATTTTTGGGGATGAAAAATGGCAATTTGAGGAGAAAAATTGAGATTTTTTAGGGGAGAAAACATGAGATTTTTGGGGAGAAAATAGTGGGATTTTTGGGGGAAAAGTGAGATTTTGGGGGAAAAATTGGGATTTTTGGGAAAAAAATTGGGGTTTTAGGGGGAAAAATGGGGATTTTGGGGAGAAAAAATGGGATTTTTGGGGGAAGAAAGAGGGAAAATTCCAGCATGAGGCATGCAGAACTGCAAACACTGGTGGGGGGAAAAAGCAGGGATTTTGGTAAAAAATGGGGAATTTTGGGGATGAAAAATGGGAATTTTGGGGAAAATTGGGGGTTTGGGGAAAGAAAAATGGGGAATTTTGGGGAAAAAATGGGATTTTGGGGATGAAAAATGGCAATTTGAGGGGAAAAATTGAGATTTTTTAGGGGAGAAAACATGAGATTTTTTGGGGAAAATAGTGGGATTTTTGGGGGGAAAAGTGAGATTTTGGGGGGAAAAATTGGGATTTTTGGGAAAAAATTGGGGTTTTAGGGGGGAAAAATGGGGATTTTGGGGGAAAAAATGGGATTTTTGGGGGGAAGAAAGAGGGAAAATTCAAGCATGAGGGCACAGAACTGCAAACGCTGGTGGGGGGAAAAACGGGGATTTTGGTAAAAATGGGGAATTTTGGGGATGAAAAATGGGAATTTTGGGGAAAATTGGGGGTTTGGGGATGAAAAATGGGAATTTTGGGGAAAATTGGGTGTTTGGGGGATGAAAAATGGGGAATTTTGGGGAAAAAATGGGATTTTTGGGGGAAGAAAGAGGGAAAATTCCAGCGCAGGGCATGGGAACTGCAAAACGCTGGTGGGGGAAAAATGGGGATTTTGGTAAAAAATGGGGGAATTTTGGGGAAAATTGGGGGTTTGGGGAAAGAAAAATAGGGGAATTTTAGGGGGAAAAATGGGGGATTTTTGGGAAAAAATGGGGTTTTGGGGGGAAGAAAGAGGGAAAATTCCAGCAGAGGCGCTTAAGAACTGCAAATGCTGGTTGGGGGGGAAAACGGGGATTTTGGTGAAAAATGGGGAATTTTGGGAATGAAAAATGGGGATTTTAGGGAAAATTGGGGATTTGGGGGATGAAAAATGGGGAATTTTGGGGAAAATTGGGGATTTGGGGGATGAAAAATGGGGAATTTTGGGGAAAAAAATGGGATTTTGGGGATGAAAAATGGCAATTTGAGGAAAAAATGGAGATTTTTTGGGGGAGAAATAATGAGATTTTCTTGAGGAAAATAGTGGGATTTTTGGGGGGATAAAAAATGGATTTTTTGGGAAAAAAAATGGGGTTTTGGGGGAAAAAATGGGATTTTTGGGGGAAGAAAGAGGGAAAATTCCAGCACAGGGGCGTAGATCTGCAAAACGCTGGTTGGGGGGAAAAACGGGGAAATTGGTAAAAAATGGGAAATTTTGGGGAAAATTGGGGGTTTGGGGAAAAAAAATGAGGTTTTGGGAATGAAAAAATGGGATTTTGGGGGGAAAGAAGGTGAGATTTTGGGGGAAAAAATGGGATTTTGGAGGTGGAAAATGGGAATTTGAGGGGAAAAAAGGAGATTTTTTTGAGGAGAAAACATGAGATTTTTTGGGGAAAACAGTGGGAATTTTTGGGATGAAAAATGGGGATTTTGGGGAAAAATAGTGGGATTTTGGAGAAGAAAATGGGGATTTTTTGGGGAGAAAAAATGGGGTTTTAGGAAAAAAAAGTGGGATTTTTTGGGGGAAACAGGGATTTGGGGGGAGGAAGCAGTGGGATTTTGGGAAGAAAAAGTGAGATTTTTATGGGGGGAAAAGGGGGATTTGGGGTTCAGGGAAAACCTTGATGTGGGTTTTGGGTCCATCCCAGATTTTTGGGATCAATCCCAGATTTTTTTGGGGTGAATCCCAGATTTTTTGGGATCAATCCCAGATTTTTTTTGGGATCCATCCCAGATTTTTTGGGATCCATCCCAGACTTTTGAGATCAATCCCAGATTTTTTTTGGGATCAATCCCAGATTTTTTGGGATCCATCCCAGTTTTTTTGGGATCCATCCCAGGTTTTTTGGGATCCATCCCAGATTTTTTGGGGGGATCAATCCCAGATTTTTTGGGATCAATCCCAGATTTTTTTGGTAAATCCCAGATTTTTGGGATCAATCCCAGATTTTTTTTGAGCTCCATCCCAGACTTTTGAGATCAATCCCAGATTTTTTTGGGATCAATCCCAGATTTTTTTGGGATCAATCCCAGATTTTTTGGGATCCATCCCAGACTTTTGAGATCAATCCCAGATTTTTTTGGGATCAATCCCAGATTTTTTGGGATCAATCCCAGATTTTTTTTGGGGTGAATCCCAGATTTTTGGGATCAATCCCAGATTTTTTTTTAGTAAATCCCAGATTTTTTGGGATCAATCCCAGATTTTTTGGGATCAATCCCAGATTTTTTTGAGCTCCATCCCAGACTTTTGAGATCAATCCCAGATTTTTTTGGGATCCATCCCAGACTTTTGAGATCAATCCCAGATTTTTTTTGGGGATCAATCCCAAATTTTTTGGCATCAATCCCAAATTTTTTGGCATCAATCCCAGATATTTTTGGGAATCACTGTCCCCCTAAAATTCCCAAACAAAAACCCCCCCTGACCTTTTTGACCATGGTGGTCTCAGCCGGTTCCAGCCGGGCCCGTTTGGCCTCGGGTCCATCCTCCAGCCCTGAGCTCACTTTGGCCACCTTGGGCTTCTCCCTGAGGGGAAAAAATCCCAAAATTTCCATCAGCAACAGCCCAAAAATCCCAAAATTTCCATCAGCAACAGCCCCAAATCCTGGGAATTCCATCCCAAAACCCAGCCTGACTCCAGGAAAAAAATCCGGAGAAAATCGCTTTTTAAGTGGAAAAAAGAAAACAAAAAGAAATTTAAATTATTAAAAATTTTTACTATTTATATTCCATATTGCTTACATTTATACTATAAATTATTAACAAATAAATTGTTATTTAATTATTAAAATAGTTTTTTTATTTATATACATTTGCTGTGTCAGTTTTGCTATTCAACACATTCCCTTTAATATTATTGTATTATTTATATATGTTATTATTTATATTTATATATATAATTTGCTTTATTATTACTTACTGCTTTATTAATTAATTATTATTTTAGTTATTTTTAATTAATTATTTTGACTGCTTAAGCTTTATTTATTAAATTAAAATTATTACTAAGAATTGTTAAAAATAAGAATAAAAGTCCTAAAATCTGCCATAAAAAATGCAAAAAATGAGCAGAATTCCAAAAATTTCTGGAAATATAGTGGGGAAGAAGTTCTAAAAAATTCATGCAAAAATATCCCAAAAAATGGCCCCAAAAATGCTAAAATTGGTCACTGGATGGCAAAATCCCAGAAATTTTGTCAGGAACATCCCAAAATTTCAGGAATTCCCAAAAAATCCCAGGAATTTCATCAGGAACACCCCAAAATCCCAAAAATTCCCTCAAGAATTCCCCAGAATTCCCTCAGGAACTCCCAAAAATCCCAGAAATTCTCCCATGAACATCCCAAAATGCCAGAAATTCTCTCAAGAATTCCCCAAAAATCCCAGAAATTTTCCCATGAACACCCCAAAATCCCAGGAATTCCCTCATGAACACCCAAAATCCCGAAATTCCTTCAAGAATTCCCCAGAATTCCCTCAGGAACTCCCAAAAATCCCAGAAATTCTCCCATGAACATCCCAAAATGCCAGAAATTCCCTCAGGAACTCCCAAAAATCCCAGAAATTCTGTCAGGAACACCCAAAATCCCACGAATTTTCCCATGAACACCCCCAAATCCCAGGAATTTTCCCAGGAACACCCCAAAATCCCAGAAATTCCCTCAGGAACACCCCAAAAATCCCAGGAATTTTCCCTGAACACCCCAAAATCCCAGGAATTTTCCCAGGAACATCCAAAATCCCAGGAATTTTCCCATGAACACCCCAAAATCCTGCCAGAAACATCCAAAATCTTGGGAATTCTTCCAGGAACACCCCAAAATCCCAGAAATTTTCCCTGAACACCCCAAAATCCCAGGAATTTTGCCATGAACACCCCAAAATCCCAGGAATTCCCTCAGAAACACCCAAAAATCCCAGAAATTTTCCCATGAACACCCCAAAATCCTGCCAGAAACATCCAAAATCTTGGGAATTCTTCCAGGAACACCCCAAAATCCCGGGAATTTTCCCATGAACACCCCAAAATCCTGCCAGGAACACCCCAAAAATCCCAGAAATTCCCCCAGAAACATCCCAAAATCCCAGGAATTTTCCCATCACCACCCCAAAATCCCAGGAATTTTCCCCTGAACACCCCAAAATCCCAGGAATTTTCCCAGGAACACCCCAAAATCCAGCAGGAACACCCCAAAATCTTGGGAATTCTTCCAGGAACACCCCAAAATCCCAGGAATTTTACCATCACCACCCCAAATTTTGCCAGAAACACCCCAAAATCTTGGGAATTCTTCCAGGAACACCCCAAAATCCCAGGAATTTTCCCCTGAACACCCCAAAATCCCAGGAATTTTCCCAGGAACACCCCAAAATCCCAGGAATTTTCCCATGAACACCCCAAAATCTACCAGTCCCCATTCCAGGAATCCTAGGAAATCCTCCAGATCCCAAAATCCCAGGGTCTTCCAGACACCCCCAAAATCCCAGGAATTTCCCATGGAGCACCCCCAAAATCCCAGGAATTCCCTCAGAAACACCCCAAAATTCCAGGAATTTTCCCATGAACACCCCAAAATCCCAGGAATTTTCCCAGGAACACCCCAAAATCCCAGGAATTTTCCCAGGAACACCCCAAAATCCTGCCAGAAACATCCCAAAATCTTGGGAATTCTTCCAGGAACACCCCAAAATCCCAGGAATTTTCCCCTGAACACCTCAAATTTTGCCAGAAACTCCCAAAATCTTGGGAATTCTTCCAGGAACACCCCAAAATCCCAGGAATTTTCCCCTCAACACCCCAAAATCCAGCAGGAACACCCCAAAATCTTGGGAATTTTCCCCTCAACACCCCAAAATCCCAGGAATTTTCCCATGAACACCCCAAAAATCTTGGGAATTCTTCCAGGAACACCCCAAAATCCAGGAATTTTCCCCAGGAACTCCCATCCAGAGAACACCCCAAAATCTTGGGAATTTTCCCCTGAACACCCCAAAATCCCAGGAATTTTCTCAGAAACACCCCAATATCCCAGGAATTTTACCATGAACACCCCAAAATCCCAGGAATTTTCCCATGAACACCCTAAAATTCCAGAAATTTTCCCCTGAACACCCCAAAATCCCAGGAATTCCCACAGAAACACCCAAAATCCCAGGAATTTTCTCAGGAACACCCCAAAATCCCAGGAATTTTCCCAGGAACACCCCAAAATCCTGGGAATTTTCCCATGAACACCCCAAAATCCCAGGAATTTTCCCAGAAACACCCCAAAATCCCAGGAATTTTCCCCTGAACACCCCAAAATCCCAGGAATTTTCCCAGGAACACCCCAAAATCCTGCCAGGAACACCCCAAAATTTTGGGAATTTTCTCAGGAACACCCAAAAATCCCAGGAATTTTCCCCTGAACACCCAAAAATCCCAGGAATTTTACCCTGAACTTCCCAAAATCCCAGGAATTTTCCCAGGAACACCCCAAAAATCTCGGGAATTTGGGTTTTTCTGCCCCCCCACTCACTCCACGAACTCGTGCTCGCCCAGGTCAGCGAACATGTAACCATGGTAACCAAAAACATCCCCCGTGAAGAACTTGATCCCATTTTTGTGGCAGATCTGGTTGATCCTCAGCATGGATTCCCTGGAGCAGCAGGTGAGGCACACCTGGAGAGGAAATTTGGGGGGTCACACCTGGATTTTGGGGGGTTTGAGGGAGGGAAATGGAAGGGGGTGATGGGAAGAAAGGGGGGGTTGAGTTTTTTTTTTGGGGCAGGAAAGGAGTTGTGTCTCAGAACGAGGGGATTTTATCCCAAAATTGGCTGATTCTGCCTCAAAATGGGTAAATTCTATCCCAAAATGGGGAATTCCACCCCAAAATTTGGGGATTCTGTCCCAAAATGTGTAAATTCTACCCCAAAATGGGGAATTCCACCCCAAAATTGGCTGATTCTGCCTCAAAATGTGGTGGTTCTATCCCAAAATGGGGAGATTTTACTCCAAAATAGGGAATTCCACTCCAAAATGGGAAATTCCACCCCAAAATTGGCTGATTCTGCCTCAAAATGGGGGGATTCTATCCCAAAATGGGGAGATTTTACTCCAAAATGAGGAATTCCACCCCAAAATGGGTAAATTCTATCCCAAAACTGGGGGGCTCTATCCCAAAATTGAGCAAATCCACCTCAAAACTGGGGGATTCTATCCCAAAATGGTTAGATTCTATCCCAAAATGAGGAATTCCAACACCAAAATTGGCTGATTCTATCCCAAAATGAGTAAATTCTATCCCAAAATGGGATGATTCTGCCCCAAAATGGGGAATTCCACCCCAAAATTGGGGGATTTTACTCCAAAATAGGGAATTCCACCCCAAAATTGGGAGATTCTATCCCAAAATGAGAATTCCACTCCAAAATTGGCTGATTCTGCCCCAAAATGGGTAAATTCTATCCCAAAATGAGGAATTCTATCCCAAAATTAGGGGATTCTGCCCCAAAATTAGTAAATTCTATCCCAAAATGAGGAATTCCACCCCAAAATTGGCTGATTCTACCCCAAAATGAGGAATTCTATCCCAAAATGGGATGATTCTGCCCCAAAATTAGTAAATTCTATCCCAAAATGGGGAATTCCACCCCAAAATTTGGGGATTCTGCCCCAAAATGGGTAAATTCTCCAAAATGGGGAATTCCATCCCAAAATTTGGGGATTCTGCCCCAAAATGAGTAAATTCTATCCCAAAATGAGGAATTCCACCCCAAAATTGGGGGATTCTATCCCAAAATGAGGAATTCTATCCCAAAATGGGGAATTCTATCCCAAAATTTGGGGATTCTGCCTCAAAATGGGTAAATTCTATCCCAAAATGGGGAATTCCATCCCAAAATTGGGGGATTTTACTCCAAAATAGGGAATTCCGCCCCAAAATTGGGGGATTCTATCCCAAAATGAGGAATTCCACTCCAAAATTGGCTGATTCTGCCTCAAAATGTGTAAATTCTACCCCAAAATGGGGAATTCCACCCCAAAATTGGATGATTCTGTCCCAAAATGGGTAAATTCTATCCCAAAATGGGGAATTCCATCCCAAAATGAGGAATTCAACCCCAAAATGGGGATATTTTACTCCAAAATGGGGGGATTCTGCCTCAAAATGGGGAATTCCACCCCAAAATTGGGGGATTCTGTCCCAAAATGAGGAATTCCACCCCAAAATTGGGGGATTCTATCCCAAAATGAGGAATTCTATCCCAAAATGGGATGATTCTGCCCCAAAATGGGGAGATTTTACACCAAAATGGGGAATTCCACCCCCAAAATTTGGGTGATTCTGCCCCAAAATGGGTAAATTCTATCCCAAAATGTGAAGATTTTACCCCAAAATGAAGGGATTGTGCCCCAAAATGTGGAGGTTCTATCCCAAAATGGGGAGATTTTACTCCAAAATAGGGAATTCCACCCCAAAATGGGGAATTCCACCCCAAAATGGGGGGATTCTATCCCAAAATTGGGGGATTCTATCCCAAATTGGAGGGATTCTGCCCCAAAATGGGGAATTCCACCCCAAAATGAGGGAATCCCACCCCAAACCTGTGACAAACCCCCCAAACACAGAAATAACCCCCCAATCCCATCCCAATCTCCCTCAAAGCCCTGACAATCCCCCCAATCCCAGAAATATCCCCCAAACCCCTGAAAATCCCCCTCAAACCCCTGAAAATCTCCCCCAGAAAGTCCCCCTAACTGAAATATCTCCTAAACCCAGAATCCCCCAATTCAGAATATCTCCCTAAACCCAGAAATCTCCCCAAACCTGATATATCCCATCCAAACCTGGGAATATCACCCCCCAAAACCCCTGAAAATCCCCCTAAACCCAGAATTATCTCCCTCAAAACCCTGAAAATCCCCTCCCAAACCCCAGAATATGACCCATCCAAACCTGGGAATATTACCTAAGCCAAGAAATATCTCCCCAAACCCAAGAATATCCCATCCAAACCTGGAATATCACTCCCAAAACCCTTGAAAAATTCCCCAAACCCAGAAATATCTCCCCAAACCCCTAGATCTGACCCCAAACCCAGAAAGATCAATCTAAATCCCCAGAAAATATCTCCCCAGACCTCTGAAAGAATCCCCCTAATCCCAGAAATATCCCCATCCAGACTCTGAAAGATCCCCCAAACCCAGAAATATCCCATCCAAAGCCTGGGAATATCCCTCAAATCCCCAAACCCCTGAAAATCCCCCCCAAACCCCAGAAATATCTCCCCAAACCTCTGAAAATCTCACCCCAAACCCCCAGGAAATATCTCACCCCAAACCCAGAAATATCTCACCCCAAACCTCAGAAACATCCCCATCCAAACCCCAGGAATATCCCACCAAAACCCCTGAAAATCCCCCAAATCCCAGAAATATCTCACCCCAATCCGAAATATCTTCCCTCAAACTCCCTAAAAACCCTCCAAACCCTGATATATCTCATCCAAACCCTGGGCAATCTCCCCCAAACCCCTGAAAATTCCCCCCAAATCCCGAAAATATCTCCCCCAAACCCAGAAATATCTCCCCCAAACCCAGAAATATCTCCCCAAACCCCTAAATGCCCCCAAACTCCAGAAATATCTCCCCCAAACCCTAAAAATGCCCTCCCAGACCTGAGTGATATCTGCATCCAGAACCTGGGGAATGATCTCCTCAAAAGCTCCCTGCAGACTCCCCAATCCCATGGGGAAATATCTCCTCAAACCCCAGAAAAGACTGCTCCCCATCCCAATGTCCCCCCAGAACCCCTGAATGCTCTGAGTCCCCCGTGGTACCGCATGGAACTGGGTGAAGAACTCCTGGGCTTTGCTCTCCACGCTCTCGGGGTCGGCCCTGACCTCCACCATGGGGTTGAGGCTCTGGGCGCGCTCCAGCGAGGCCTGGGCTCGGTTCTGCCCCACGGAGCCCACGGGGATCAGGAACTGAGCCCGCCCCTCCTCGGGGGACACCTGGGGAGGGTAAAAATCACAGAGTTTGGGGGTGGAAGAAATGAAATTTTGGGATTTTGGGGTGGAAGTGAGGGGGAAATCCTGCAGGAGCCCACGGGGATCAGGAACTGAGTCCATCCCTCCTCGGGGGACACCTGGGGAGGGTAAAATCACAGAGTTTGGGGGTGGAAGAAATGAAATTTTGGGATTTTTGGGGTTGGGACCATGAAATTCCCAGGTTATGGGGTTGGAGGTGAAGAAATTCCCAAGTTTTGGGGATGGAAATGAAGAAATTCCCAAGTTTTGGGGATGGAAATGAAGAAATTCCCAAGTTTTGGGGATGGAAATGAAGAAATTCCCAGATTTTGGGGATGGAAATGAAAAAATCCCCAGATTTTGGGGATGGAAATGAAAAAATCCCCAGATTTTGGGGATGGAAATGAAGAAATTCCCAAATTTTGGGGATGGAAATGAAGAAATTCCCAGATTTTGGGGATGGAGGGGAAGAAATTCCCAGATTTTGGGGATGGAGGGGAAGAAATTCCCAGATTTTGGGGTTGTTCCTGAGGGGAAACACTCCAGGTGTGCCCAGGTGTTCCCCAGGTGTTCCCAGGTGTGTCCAGGTGTTCCCAGGGTGTGTCCAGGTGTTTCCCAGGTGTTCCCAGGTGTGTCCAGGTGTTCCCAGGTGTGTTTTCCCCTCACCTGTTGATGATCCAGCAGTGTCAGCCCCCTGACCCCAGCCAGGATGAGGCTGTGCCCAGGTGTGTCCCCTCCCCCCAGGTTGTCCAGGTGTGTCCCCTCCCCCCAGGTGTTCCCCAGATGTTCCCCCAGGTGTGTCCCCTCCCCAGGTGTTCCCAGGTGTTCCCCAGGTGTTCCCAGGTGTGTTCCCCTCACCTGTTGATGATCCAGCAGTGTCAGCCCCCTGACCCCAGCCAGGATGAGGTTTTTGGCCACCTCAGCCCCCAGCCCACGGAGCCCAACCAGCAGCACCCACATGAGGCTCGTAACCTGCAGGGGAGAGAGACAAAAATTGGGGTGAGAGCACAAAATAGGGGGAGAGCACAAAATTGGGGAGAGAGCCCCAAAACGGGGAGAGAGCACAAAATTGGGGTGAGAGGAACTCAAAAATAGGAGGAGAGAGCACAAAATTGGGGGAGAGCACAAAAATGGGGGAGAGCACAAAATAGGGAGAGAGCCCAAAATGGGGAGAGCAACAAAATAGGGGAGAGCACAAAAATTGGGGGAGAGCACAAAAGTAGGGGAGAGCACAAAAATAGGGAGGCACAAAATGGGGGAGAGCACAATTGGGAGAGCACAAAATAGGGGAGCACAACTAGTGAGAGCACAAAAATAGGGGAGAGGCCCCAAATAGGGGAGAGCACAAAAATAGGGGAGAGCACAAGGTTGGGGAGAGCACAAAATAGGAGCACAAAAATAGGGGAGAGCACAAAAATAGGGGAGAGCACAAGAATTGGGGAGAGCACACAAAAATAGGGGGAGAGCCCCAAAATAGGGGGAGAGCACAAAAATAGGGGGAGAGCACAAAATTGGGGAGAGAACTCAAAATAGGGAGGGAGAGCCCAAAATAGGGGAGAGCCAAATTGGGGAGATCCCACAGGATGAGAGCCCAAAATTGGGGTGAGAGCCCAAAACTGGGGAGAGAGAACCAAAAAATGTGGGGAGAGAGCCCAAAATTGGGGAGAGCTCAAAACGGGGTAGAGCACAAAAATTGGGGTGAGAGAACTCAAAATAGGGAGGAGAGAGCACAAAAATAGGAGAGAGCCCAAAAATAGGGGAGAGAGCCTAAAATAGGGGAGAGAGCCCAAACACGGGGGAGAGCCCAAAAACAGGGGAGAGCCCAAAAACAGGAGAGCCCAAAATTGGGAGAGAGCTCAAAAATAGGGGAGAGAGCCCAAAATTGAGGTGAGAGAGCCCCAAAATAGGGATGAGAGAGCCTAAAATAGGGGTGAGACCCAAAAATAGAGGGGAAAGAGCCAAAAATTGGGGAGAGAACTCAAAAATAGGGGGAGAGCCCAAAAACAGGGGAGAGCCCAAAATTGGGGTGAGAGAACCCCAAAAATAGGGGGAGAGAGTCCAAAATTGGGGTGAGAACTCAAAAATAGGGGGAGAGAGCCCAAAACTGGGGAGAGAGAGCCCCAAATAGGGGTCAGAGAGCCCAAAAATAGGGGTGAGAGAGATAAAAAACAGGTGAGAGAGCCCAAAATAGGG
This sequence comes from Luscinia megarhynchos, assembly GCA_034336665.1. NCBI lineage: Eukaryota > Metazoa > Chordata > Aves > Passeriformes > Muscicapidae > Luscinia > Luscinia megarhynchos. The sequence continues at coordinate 97,118 of JAPFBE010000062.1, forward strand.
GGGAGAACCCAAAAATAGGGGGGAGAGAGCCCAAAATTGAGGTGAGAGAGCCCAAAATAGGGGATGAGAGCCCAAAACAGGGATGAGAGAGCCTAAAATAGGGGGAGAGAGCCCAAAACTGGGGAGAGCCCAAACTAGGGGGAGAGAGCCCAAAACTGGGGAGAGAGCCCAAAAACGGGGAGAGAGCACAAAATTGGGGTGAGAGAACTCAAAAATAGGGAGGAGAGAGCACAAAAATAGGGGAGAGAGCCCAAAAACTGGGGAGAGAGAACTAAAAAATAGGGGTGAGAGAGCCCAAAATTGAGGAGAGAGCCCAAAATAGGGGTGACAGCACAAAAATAGGGGGAGAGAGCCCAAAATAGGTGAGATCCCACAGGGGTGAGAGAGCCCAAAATTGGGGGAGAGAGCCCAAAACAGGGGAGAGAGCCAAAAATAGGGGGAGAGCCCAAAAGTAGGGGGAGAGAGCACCAAAACTGGGGGAGAGCCCAAAACAGGTGAGATCCCACTAGGGTGAGACCTCAAAACAGGGCGTGAGACCCAAAAATAGGGGTGAGAGAGCCCAAAATAGGGGTGAGACCCCAAAATTGGGATTGAGACCCCAAAAATAGGAGTGAGACCCCAAAAATAGGGGTGAGAGAGCCCAAAATAGGGGTGAGACCCCAAAATTGGGATTGAGACCCCAAAATAGGGGTGAGAGACCTCAAAATTGGGATTGAGACCCCAAAACAGGTGAGATCCCACAGGGTGAGAGCCCCCAAAATTGGGATTGAGACCCCAAAATAGGAGTGAGACCCCAAAAAATAGGGGTGAGAGAGCCCAAAACTGGGAGTGAGAGACCCCAAAATTGGGATTGAGACCCCAAAGAGGGGTGAGAGACCTCAAAATTGGGATTGAGACCCCAAAACAGGTGGGAGATCCCACAGGGTGAGAGCCCCAAAATTGGGATTGAGACCCCAAAATAGGAGTGAGACCCCAAAAAATAGGGGTGAGAGAGCCCAAACTGGGAGTGAGAGACCCCAAAATTGGGATTGAGACCCCCAAAATAGGAGTGAGACCCCAAAAATAAGGGTGAGAGAGCCCAAAATAGGGGTGAGAGACCCCAAAATTGGGATTGAGACCCCAAAGTAAGGAGTGAGACCCCCCCAGAGGGGCTGCAGTACCCCAGGATAGACCCCTAAAAAATGGGAATACGGGACCTTTAACCCCTCATAGAGACCCCCCAGACCCCTATAGGGACCCCCCAGACCCCCATAGAGACCCCCCAGACCCCCATAGAGACCCCCCAAGAGCCCCTGTAATCCTTATAGGGCTCCTGTGCCTCCTATAGGACCCCCTAAAACCCACTCCAGAGACCCCCCAGCTCCTATAGGAACCCCTCAAACCTATATAAGCTTCTCCCCCATAATCACCGACCTTTTCTGGGCCTCTAGCCCCCAGAGGCGGATTTGCCGATCGTATTGAGCCGCCTCCTCCTCGCTGATGCCGCCGGGGCTCGATTCATCCTTCTCCACCATCGCTGCGGCCCACGAGACCCCCCCTGAGGGTCCTTCACGAACCCCTCAAAGCCTTTCTGACTTTCTGAGCACCTCAAGGATCCTCACGACACCTCAAAGCTCCTCAAAGGTCATGAAAGACCCTCAGGGCCACTTAAAATCTCTCAAAATCCCTCACCACCCCTCACAGGCTCCCCTCACAAAGCGCAGCGCCCCCTAGCGGCCCGCGCAAACCGCCGCCGTTCCAAATCCCGCCGGGCGGGGGGGGACGAACCGAATACTCCCGGTACTCTCGACCCCTCAAGAGAAAAAAACGTCAAAAAGTTTTTTTTTTGCCTTTATTTCATCCCGTTGTGACGGCATGAGGGCGTTGTTGTAAGTTTGGGGGCGGCCCCTGAGCCGTGTGGCACAATCCATGTTGTGTCCCCCCCTTTTTTTCGCACTAAGATGGACTCGTCCAATTCTCAGCGCGGGCGTTCCCGCCATCCCTCATCGGCTTCGTCAATCTCCGTCAGCCTCGGTAGGAGAGTTTCGGAAACGTTCCGAACGCACCTTCGTCAACTTTCGGAAATCTTCGGAGAACTTCGGAAACATTCGGAGAGCTTTGGGAAACTTCTCGGAAATCTCATGATTTCCGCATCCCAAAGAAACGAAGCGGCCAAACCGGTGCAAAAATCCCGTCAGTAATTAGAAAAAACACCCTCAATAATTAGAAAATCAGGAAGTTTTGCGGTTGTTTTCTCCTACTTTTATAAAATCTGTGCTGGTTTTTAATAAGGAAGATCTCTGACTCCCTTCCCCCTCCTCCCAGCTTCCATAGATTCTCGTATAAATTCAGGAAATTCGCGACATTTGGGGGGGTTTGAGCGACATTTGGATGTGGAGAAATATCCCGTGACCCGTGGAAATTCCCTGTCCTGAGCTGAACTCCAGGTGGGAAGAGGATTTTTGGGAAACGTCGAGTTTTAATCATCAACCGGCCCCGTGGGTTTGGGAGGGGTTTTGGGCAGGGAAAGAGGAACTCGTGAGGGGAAAAGTCTCAAAATCTTCTTATAAGATTTTATTCCGCTAAATTTTTGCCTTAAAATTCTTGTTATGAAAATCCGGATAAGCAGAGACTTTCGGAAAACTTCGGCAGCATTCGGAGAGCTTTGGAGGCGCTCGGAAACGCTCGGCACCAACCGGAAAAACCCGACGAGCTCTTCGTGCGTCCCCGCTACCGTTCGATCCACCCGAAGCGGCGGCGCTCGGGTGTTTCCGGCGCTGTTCGGCTGTTTCCGGCGGCCGCCGGGGCGCTGCCTCAGGGCGGGCGCCATTTTGTGTGTCCGCCCGCGGAGCGCGGGGCGCGGGCGGAGGAGCCGCCGGGCCGAGCCCCCCGCGCCGTTCAGTGACTGTACCCCACGTTCTCCACCCCTTGCCCGTTGCCCATGGCCGTGGAGAGCCCGAGTGTCCCCCCCGCCGCCGCCGCTTCCCCCCCCAGCCCGCACTGCACTCCCCCTTCTCCGTCCTGCCATGGCAGCTGCAGCCTCCCCCGGCCGCCGCCGCCGCTCCAAGGCCACCATCACGGCCCGGACGAAAGGTCCAGTAACCGCCTCTCCCGAGCGCCTCTCTGTGTGGTTAGGGTCGGTTCGGCGCGCCGGACCAGGTTTTGGGGAGGGCGGTGGGAGGGAAGGGTGAGGGAGGGGGGGGCCCGGGGCTCTGAGGGAGGAGGAGGGTGAGGAAGGGCCAGAGGGGGGATTGGGGGAGGCCCGGAGGTTCTGAGGAGGAGGAGGAGGAGGAGGGTGAGGAAGGCCCTATGGCGGGGGGTGGGGAGGTTGTGAGGAAGGGCCTGAGGGGGGAATTTGGGAGGGGTGCGGGTTTATGAGGAAGGGGCTGAGGGGGATTCTGAGGAGGAAGAGAAGGAAGGAAAGGCCTGACAGCGATAGGGAGGAGGGTGAGGAAGGGCCCTGAGGGGGATTTAGGGGGGTCCTGAGAAGGAGGAAGGGCCTGAGGGGGATTTGAGGAGGAAGAGGAGGAAGGACCTGAGGGGGGATTTAAGTGGGGGATCCTGAGGAGGAAGAGAAGGAAGGAAAGGCCTGATGGGGGTTTGGGTGGGGTCCTGAGGAAGAGGAAGGACACCAGGGGGATTTGAAGAGGAGGAAGGACCTGAGGGGGTTTGAGGAAGAGGAGAAGGAAGAAATATCTGAGGGGGATCCTGAGGAGGAGGAGGAAGGGCCTGAGGGGGTTTTGGATGAGGTTCTGAGGAAGAGGAAGGGCACCAGGGGATTTGAGGAGGGTGAGGAAGAACTTGAGGGAAATTTGAGGGGATCCTGAGGAGGAGGAAGGGCCTGAGGGGGATTTGAGGAAGAGGAGGAGGAAGAAATATCTGAGGGGGGTTTCAGGAGTGAAGAGGAGGGGTGAGGAAGGACTTGAGGTGGGATTTGAGGAGGAAAAAGGAGGGCGAGGGAAGAATCTGAGGGGGGATTTAGGGGAGTCCTGAGGAGGAGGAAGGGCCTGAGGGGGATTTGAAGAGGAGGAAGGACCTGAGGGGATTTGAGGAGGGTGAGGAAGGATTTGAAGGGGATTTAGGGGGGTCCTGAGGAGGAGGAAGGACCTGAGGGGGATTTCTGGAGTGAAGAGGAGAGGAGGAAGACTTGAGGGATTTGAGGAGAGAAGGGAGGAGGAGGAAGGATCTGAGGGGGATTTCTGGAGGAAGAGGAGAGGAGGAAGGACTTGAGGGGGATTTGAGGAGGAGGAAGGATCTGAGGGAGATTTGAGGAAGAGGGAGGAGGAAGAAAGATCTGAGGGGGGATCCTGAGGAGGAGGAGGAGGCGGAAGAAGAACCTGAGGGGGATTTGAGGAGGAGGAGGAGGAAAGATCTGAGGGGAATTTCAGGAGGAAATGAGGAGGGTGAGGAAGAATCTGAGGGGGAATTTAGGATGAATCCTGAGGAGGAAGGACCTGAGGGGGTTCTGAGGAAGAGGAAGGATCTGAGGGGAGTTTGAGGAAGAGGAGGAAGGGGATGAAGAGGAGGAGGAAGGACCTGAGAGGGATCTCAAGAAGGAAAAGGAGGGCAAGGAAGAATCTGAAGGGGATTTAGATGGATACTGAGGAGGAGGAGGAGGAGGAAGAGTCTGAGGGGGATTTGAGGAGGAGGAAGAGCATGAGGAGGAGGAGGGTGAGGGGAAGGGCCTGAGGGGGTTTGAGAAAGGAGGGTGAGGAAGAATCTGAGGGGGATTTTAGAGGGGTCCTGAGGAGGAGGAGGAGGAGGAAAGATCTGAGGGGATTTCAGGAGGGTGAGGGAAGAATCTGAGGGGGATTTAGAGGGTCCTGAGGAGGAGGAAGGGCCTGAGGGGGATTGTGAGGAAGAGGAAGGTGAGGAAAGACCTGAGGGGAATTTGAGGAAGAGGAAGGTGAGGAAGGACCTGAGGGGATTTTGAGAAGTGAAGGAAAGATCTGAATTTGGAGGAGGAAGAGGAGGAAAGATCTGAGGGGGAATTTCTCAGGAGGAAGAGGAGGAGGAAGGACCTGAGGGGGATTTGAGGAGGAAGAGGAGGAGGAAGGACTTGAAAAGGATTTGAGGAAGAGGAGGAAAGATCTGAGGGGATTCCAGGAGGAAGAGGAAGGTGAGGAAGGGTCTGAGGGGGGATTGAGGAAGAGGAGGAAAGATCTGAGGGGGAATTTGAGGAGTGAAGAGGAGGAGGAAGGGTCTGAGGAGGATTTCAGGAGGAGGAGGAAAGATCTGAGGGGAATTTGAGGAGGAAGAGGAGGAGGAAGGACTTGAAAAGGATTTGAGGAAGAGGAGGAAAGATCTGAGGGGATTCCAGGAGGAAGAGGAGGATGAGGACGGACCTGAAAAGGATTTGAGGAAGAGGAGGAGGAAGAAATATCTGAGGGGGATTCCAGGAGGAAAAGGAAGGTGAGGAAGGACCTGAGGGGGATTTCAGGAGGAAGATGAGGAAGGACCTGAGGGGGGATTTAGGGGGTCCTGGAGGAGGAAGAGGAGGAGGAAGAACCTGAGGGAAATTTGGGAGACTCTGGGGGTCTGAGGGAAGAGGAGGAAGAAGAAGAGGGGGAGGGAGCCCTGTGGGAGTGGAGCTTTGGGGGTCCTGAGGGAGGAGGAGGAAGAAGAAGAAGAAGGAATTTGGGGATATTTTTGGGGGATTTAGTGTAATTTTGGGGGATTTAGGATATTTTTGGGGCTTTTAGGTAATTTTTAGGATATTTAGGATATTTGGGGGATTTTAGGTCATTTTAGGGGATTTGGGGACTTAGGGAATCTCATTGGGATGCTTTTGGGGACTTTTTAGGGGATTTTGGTCATTTTTAGGAGATTTAGGTACTTTGGGGGATTTAGGGACATTTGGGGGCACTTAGGTCATTTTTAGGGGCTTTTAGGTCATTTTGGGGATTTTAGGGATATTTTGGAAGGATTTAGGATTCTTTGGGGGTCTTAGGTCACTTTTTGGGGACTTTGTGACATTTGGGGGGATTTAGGGAATATTTTTGAGCTTTTAGGTAAATTTTTGTGATATTTAGGGACATTTTGGGGGATTTTAGGTTATTTTGGGGGACTTTTAGGCTTATTTTGGGGGATTTAGGGACATTTTGGGGGATTTAGGGTCATTTTTGGGGGAATTTAGGACATTTGGGGGGATTTAGGAAACGTCTTGGGGGACTTAGGTAATTTTTGGGGGGTTTTGGGATATTTTAGGGATTTAATGCCATTTTTGGGACATTTAGGATATTTTGGGGATTTTAGGTTATTTTGGGGATTTAGGGACATTTTGGGGGTGATTTAGGTCATTTTTGGGGAGTTTTGGGACATTTTAGGGGGATTTAGGTACTTTTTAGAGGATTTAGGGATATTTTGGGGGACTTAGCATTTTGGGGGATTTAGTAATTTTTGAGGTTTTTTTGGTAATTTTTGGGATATTTAGGGACATTTTGGGGTGATTCAGGTAATTTTGGGGGGCTCTGGGGGGTTAACCCCAATTTTGAGGGGCTTTAGGTGGTGGTGGGATTTATTTTATTTATTTTATTTATTTTAATTCTATTTTTATTTTTATTTATTTTTGGGGGTATTAATTCCTCTTTAGACAAACTTAAAATTTAATTTTTAGGACATTTAGGTCTTTTAGGGGATTTCTTTGGGATATTAAATCCCTTCAAGAAAAAAATTAAAATTAAGTTTTTAGAATATTTATTTTGAGAAATTAATTCCTTATTAGGAAAAAATTAAAGTTAATTTCTGAAGATATTTATTTTGAGGAGTTAATTCATTTTAGGGAAAATTAAAACTAATTTTTGGGGGTTTAATCCCTTTTAGGATTAATTTTGAGGGGAGTCAGTTCCTTTTAGGAAAAAATTAAATATCATTTTTAGGATATTTATTTTGAGGAATTAGTTTCTCTTTAGGAAAAATTAAAATTATTTTTTAGGAGAATTAATTCCCATTTTAAATAAATTATTTTAGGGTTGTTAGTTCCTTATTGAGAGAAAATCAAAATTTATTTTTTCTGAAGGATATAATTTCTATTTTATTAAATTTATTTTAAGTGGGTTAGTTCCTCTTTAGAAAAAATAAATCATTAATTTTTTAATTTTTAAAAATTAAAATTGAAAAGTTCAATTTTTTAAGGGATTTATTTTGATGGAGTCAGTTCCTTTTTAGGGAAAAAATTTAAATTTATTTTTTGAAGGATTCAGCTCATTTAAGAGATTAATTTTGGGGAGATTAATTATTCCTTAAGAAAAAATTAAAATTTAATTTTTTGAGGGGTTTAATCCATTTTTTGGGGGTGGTGCTTAATAAATTCTTTATTTCTTCATTAAAATTTGATTTATTTCCTTAAATTCTCTCCTAAATTGAGATCAAGGTTTAAAAATACCAAAATCTCCAAATCTGCCCCCAAAATTCTCTTTTTATTTTTTTTTTTTTTTGACCTTTCCCCACCAGAACTTGGAGCCATTTTTTGTATTTGAATTTTTTTATTGGAGTTGAATTTCAATAATGTGAGGAAAAAAAAGATAAAATCAGGGAATTTGAGGAAAAAAGTAAAATAAGGAAATTTTTTTGGGAAAAAAAGTAAATTCAGGGAATTTTCAGGGTATTTTTAGGAAAAAAAAGTGAAAAAAAGGAAATTTTTGGGTCTTTTTAGGGGGAAAAAGAGAAATTTTGGGAGTTTGGGGTATTTTTAGGGGAAAAAGGGAATTTTTTGGGTATTTTTAAAGAAAAAAAGGGAATTTTTGGGGTGTTTTTAGGAAAAAAATTATAAATCCAGGGAATTTGGGGGTATTTTTAGGAAAAAAAAGGTGAAAAAAGGGAATTTTTTAGGTGTTTTAAGGGGGAAAAATGATAAATTCAGGGAGTTTGGGGGTATTTTTAGAAAAAAAAGGTAAAAAAAGGAAATTTTGGGTGTTTTTAGGAAATAAATGATAAATTGAGGGAATTTTGGAGTATTTTTAGGGGAAAAAAGGGAATTTTGGGGTATTTTTAGGAGAAAAAAATGATAAATTCAGGGAGTTTTGGGGTATTTTTAGAAAAAAAAAGGTAAAAAAAGGTAAAAAAAAGGAAATTCTGGGTGTTTTTAGGAAAAAAATGATAAATTCAGGGAATTTTGGAGTATTTTTAGGGGGAAAAAAGGGACTTTTTGGGTATTTTTAGGAGAAAAAATGATAAATTCAGGGAGTTTTGGGGTATTTTTAGGGGGAAAAAGGGAATTTTTTGGGGAAAAAGAGAATTTTAGGGAGTTTTGGGGTATTTTTAGGAAAAAAAGGTGGAAAAAGAGAATTTTAGGGGGAAAAAATGGTAAATTCAGGGAATTTTTAGGGAAAAAATGTGGAAAAAGAATTTTAGGGGAAAAAAATGATAAATTCAGGGAATTTTTAGGGAAAAAAATGTGGAAAAAGAATTTTAGGGGAAAAAATGAGAAATTCAGGGAATTTTTAGGGAAAAAAATGTGGAAAAAGAGAATTTTAGGGGAAAAAAAAGATAAATTCAGGGAATTTTTAGGGAAAAAATTGAATTAAGGGAAGTTTGGGAATATTAATTAAAAATAAAATAATCCAGGGAATTTTGGGGTAGATTTTAGGAAAAAAAGGTGAGAAAAGGGAATTTTTGGGTTGTTTTTTAGGGAAAAAAGAGAATTTTAGGGGATTTTTAGGGGAAAAAAGGGAATTTTAGGGAGTTTTGGGGTATTTTTAGGGAAAAAAGGTGGAAAAAGAGAATTTTAGGGGATTTTTAAGGGAAAAAAGGGGATTTTAGGGAATTTTTAGGGGAAAAAAATGATAAATTCAGGGAATTTTTAGGGGAAAAAATTGAATTAAAGGAGGTTTGGGAATATTAATTAAAAAGAAAAAAATCCAGGGAATTTTGGGGTATTTTTTAGGGAAAAAAGGTGAAAAAAGGGAATTTTTGGGTTGTTTTTTAGGGAAAAAAGAGAATTTTAGGGGATTTTTAGGGGAAAAAAATGATAAATTTAGGGAATTTTTAGGGGAAAAAATTGAATTAAAGGAGGTTTGGGAATATTAATTTTAAAAAAAACCAAATTTGGGGAATTTTGGGGAGCTGGGATTCATTTCCATGTGGGCTCAAGGTGGGAAATGATAAAAAAAAAATTGAAATTTTGTGAATTTTTGGTCTTTCCCCCCCCCTTTCCCCTCAATTTCCCCCACAATCCCCAAGTGCAAAAACCCAAAAAAAAATCCCTAAAAATCCTCCCCCAAAAAGTGTCCAAAAAAGTCACAAAAGCACACAAAAAAAAGGGAAATTTCCAGGTGAAAAATGGGAATTTCCACATAAAAAAAGTGGAAAAACACTAAAAAAAAAGTGTGAAAATCATAAAAAAAAGCCAAAAAAAGGTGGTAAAAAGCACCTCACACTGCCCTGCCCTCTCCAGCTGTGCCCAGATGTGCCCCAGATGTTCCCCAGCTGTGAATCCCCCTCTGCCCACCAAAAAAATCAGAATTTTGGGGTCAAAATCAGAAATTTGGGTCAAAAATCAGAATTTTTGGGTGAAAAATCAGAATTTTTGGGTCAAAAATCAGAAATTTTGGGTCAAATATCAGAAATTTTAAGGCCAAAATGAGAATTTTTAAGGGCCAAAAATCAGAATTTTGGGTGAAAAATTGGAATTTTGGGTAATAAATCAGAATTTTGGGTCAAAAATCAGAATTTTTGGGTCAAAAATCAGAAATTTTGGATGAAAAATTGGAATTTTTTGTCAAAAATTGCAATTTTTGGGTCAAAAATCAGAATTTTGGGGTGAAAAATTGGAATTTTTGGGACAAACATCAGAAATTTTGGGTCAAAAATCAGAATTTTCGGGCAAAAATCAGAATTTTTGGGTGAAAAATTGGAATTTTTGGGTCAAAAAATCAGAATTTTGGGTCAAAATTGGAATTTTTGGGTGAAAAATTGAATTTTTGGTCAAAAATCAGAAATTTGGGTCAAAAATCAGAATTTTTGGTCCAAAATCAGAATTTTTGGGTGAAAAATTGGAATTTTTGGGTCAAAAATCAGAATTTTAGGTCAAAAATTGGAATTTTTGGGTGAAAAATTGGAATTTTTGGTCAAAAATCAGAAATTTGGGTCAAAAATCAGAATTTTTGGTCCAAAATCAGAATTTTTGGGTGAAAAATTGGAATTTTTGGGTCAAAAATTGGAATTTTTGGGTGAAAAATTGGAATTTTTGGGTGAAAAATTGGAATTTTTGGTCAAAAATCAGAAATTTGGGTCAAAAATCAGAATTTTTGGTCCAAAATCAGAATTTTTGGGTCAAAAATTGGAACTTTTGGTCAAAAATCAGAAATTTTGGGTGAAAAATCAGAATTTTTGCATCAAAAATCACAATTTTTTGGGTGAAAAATCGGAATTTTTTGTCAAAAATTGCAATTTTTGGGTCAAAAATCAGAATTTTGGGGTGAAAAATTGGAATTTTTGGGTGAAAAATCGGAATTTTTGGTCAAAAATCAGAATTTTTGGGGCAAAAATTGCAATTTTTTGGTCAAAAATCAGAATTTTGGGTCAAAAATCAGAATTTTGGGTCAAAAATTGGAATTTTTGGGTCAAAAAATGGAATTTTTGGGTCATTTTTTACCCCTCCTGACACATTTTTTTCCTCTCTGTGCTCAGCAGATTAATTCATATTTTTAATTTTTTTTACCCCAAGAAATAAATTAATTTTTTCCCATTTTTTAATAGGAATTTTATGCTCAAAAAAATTTAAAAAAAAATTGAATTTTTATTCCATTTTGAAAAGAAAATTTCATTATCTGAGGAAAATTTTTTTAAAAATTGGATTTTTTTCTCATTTTTTAATAGGAATTTTATGCTCAGGGAAAAATTTTTTTAAAATTTGAATTTTTATTTCATTTTTAAAAGAAAATTTCATTATCTGAGGAAAATTTAAAAAAAAAATTTGATTTTTTTCTCATTTTTTAATAATTATTTTATGCTCAGGGAAAAATTTAAAATAAAATTGGATTTTCCTCCAAATTTTAAAAGGAAATTTTATTTTCAGAGGAAATTTTTTTTTAAAAAATTGAATTTTTAAAAAATTTTTTAGTGGGAATTTTGTTCTCTAAGAAAAATTAAATTTAAAAAAATTAGATTTTTTTTCAATTTTTTAAAAGAAAATTTCATTTCGAGGAAAATTCTCCCCAAAATTGAATTTTTCCTTTTTTTTTTAACAGAAATTTTATTATTACAGGAAAAATTTTATAAAAATTGGATTTTTTCCCATTTCTAATTGGAATTTTAGTCTCAGAGAAAAAAGATTAAAATAAAAATTTGGATTTTTTTCTCTCATTTTTAAAGGAAATTTCATCAAAGGAAAATTTAAAAAAAACAAAAAAAAGATTTTTTTTCTTTTTTTAATGGAAATTTTATTCTGAGAAGAAAATAAAAAATAAAAAATTGGATTTTTCTCCTATTTTTTAATAGAAATTTCATTTTCAGAGGAAAATTCCCCCCAAAAATTTAATTTTCTCCTTTTTTTAATTAAAATTTTATCATGAGAGGAAAATCCCAGCTGAAATTAATTCATGAATTATTTTAATTTCCTGAAATTTTCCTTTTGTGCCTCAAATTTCCTTCCAGATCCTGAAAAAAAACCAAAAAAATTTTGGGAAAAAAACCAGAAAATTCCATTTTTTTAAGAGAGGATGGGAAAATTCTCATTTTTTACCCCCAAAAAAATCAGAAAATTCAATTTTTTTTAAGAGAGGATGGGAAAATTGCCATTTTTACCCCCAAAAAATTCAGAAAATTCAATTTTTTTTCTATTAAGCTGCAAGAAGATCTAAAATTTACATTTTTTTTCTCATAAAACCCCAAAAATTCCAATTTTTTTCTTCCAGGGAGGGTGAGGAATAAAGTCAGGATTTTAATTCTTATTTTTAACCCAAAAAATCCAGAAAATTCCCATTTTTACCCCAAAACACCTCAGAAAATTCCCTTTTTTTTCCCTCAAAAATGCCATAAAATTCTCATTTTTCCCCCAAAAAATCCCAGAAAATTTTCATTTATTCCTCAAAAAAAAACTCCAGAAAATTCTGGTTTTCCCACCAAAAAAACCCAGAAAATTCTCTTTTTTTTCTCCCAAAAACCACAGAAAATTCCAATTTTTTCCCCCCAAAAATGCCAGAAAATTCTCATTTTTTCCCCAAAAAATGCCATAAAATTCACATTTTTCCCCCAAAAAAATCCCATAAAATTCTCTTTTTTTCCTCCAGAAAAACCCCAGAAAATTCTGATTTTTCCACCAAAAAACTCCAGAAAATTTTCTTTTGTTTCCCCAAAAAAATCCCAGAAAATTCCAATTTTTCCTCCAAAAAAACCCATAAAATTCTCATTTTACCCCCAAAAAATCCCAGAAAATTCTCATGACCCCCAGAAAAAATTCCATAAAATTCTCATTTTTTCCTCCAGAAAAACTCCAAAAAATTCTGATTTTTCCACCAAAAAACTCCAGAAAATTTTCATTTTTTTCCCCCAAAAAATCCCAGAAAATTCCAATTTTTCCTCCAAAAAAACCCATAAAATTCTCATTTTACCCCCAAAAAATCCCAGCAAATTCTCATTTTTCCCCCAGAAAAAAAATCCATAAAATTCTCATTTTTTCTTCCAGAAAAACCACAGAAAATTCTCATTTTTCCAGCAAAAAACTCCAGAAAATTTTCTTTTGTTTCCCCAAAAAAATCCCAGAAAATTCCAATTTTTCCTCCAAAAATTCCCATAAAATTCTCATTTTACACCCAAAAAATCCCATAAAATTCTCATTTTTTCCTCCAAAAAACCCCGGAAAATTCCCATTTTTTTCCCCAAAAAATCCATTAAATCCACATTTTACACCCACAATAAACCTCAGAAAATTCTCATTTTCCCTCCAAAAGAAATGCCATAAAAATCCCATTTTTCTCCAAAAAAACCCCAGAAAATTCCCATTTATTCCCCCCAAAAATACCAGAAAATTCAAATTTTCCCACCCCAAAAATTCCATAAAATCCCAATTTTCCCCCTAAAAAACCCCAGAAAATTCAAACTTTTCTCCCACAAAAACCCAGAAAATTCTCATTTTTCCCTCCAAAAATGCCATAAAAATCCCATTTTTCCCCCCAAAAATCTCAGAAAATTCCAATTTTTTTACCCCCAAAAAACCCAGAAAATTCCCATTTTTTTCCTCCAAAAATTCCCATAAAATTCTCATTTTTCCCCCAAAAATTCCCATAAAACTCTCACTACCCCCAGAAAAAAATCCCATAAAATTCTCATTTTTTTCCACCAAAATACTCCAGAAAATTTTCATTTTTTTCCTCAAAAAAATCCCAGAAAATCCCAATTTTTCTCCCAAAAAATCCCATAAAATTCTCTATTTTTCCCTCCAAAAAAGCCATAAACATCCCATTTCCCCCAAAAAATCCTAGAAAATTCCAATTTTTTTGCCCCAAAAATCCCAGAAAATTCTCATTTTTTTCTCCCAAAAACCTCTGAAAATTCTCATTTTCCTAGCCAAAAATCCCATAAAATTCTCATTTTTTCCTCAAAAAACCCTGAGAAAATTCCCTTTTTACCCCCAAAACACCTCAGAAAATTCTCATTTTTTTCCCCCAAAAATGCCATAAATTCCCAATTTTCCCCTCAAAAAACCCCTGAAAATTCTTATTTTTCCCCAAGAAAAACCCCCAGAAAATTCCAATTTTTCTCCCAAAAACCTCAGAAAATTCTCTATTTTTTCCTCCAAAAATGCCATAAAAATTCCATTTTATCCCCAAAAAACCCCCAGAAAATTCTTATTTTTACCCCTAAAAAATTCCATTTTTTTCTCCCAAAAACCTCCATAAAATCCCCATTTTACACCCTAAAAAAATCCAGAAAATTCCAATTTTTTCTCCCAAAAACCTCAGAAAATTCTCATTTTCCCTCCAAAAAAAAGCCATCAAAATCCCATTTTTCCCCCAAAAAAATCCCAGAAAATCCCAATTTTTCTCCCAAAAAACCCAGAAAATTCTCATTTTTCCTCCAAAAAAATGACATAAAATCCATTTTTCCCAAAAAAAATCCCAGAAAATTCCCATTTTTTCCCCCAAAAAACCCAGAAAATTCTCTTTTTTCCCCCATAAATTCCCATAAAACTCTCACTACCCCCAGAAAAAAATCCCATAAAATTCTCATTTTTTTCCACCAAAATACTCCAGAAAATTTTCATTTTTTTCCTCAAAAAAATCCCAGAAAATTCCAATTTTTCCCCCCCAAAAAACCGAGAAAATTCCCATTTTACCCCCTAAAAAACCTCAAAAAATTCCATTTTTTCCCACCAAAAAAACCCAGAAAATCCCAATTTTTCTCCCAAAAAATCCCATAAAATTCTCATTTTTCCCTCCAAAAAAAGCCATAAACATCCCATTTCCCCCCAAAAAAATCCTAGAAAATTCCAATTTTTTGCCCCAAAAAATCCCAGAAAATTCTCATTTTTTTCTCCCAAAAAACCTCTGAAAATTCTCATTTTCCCTCCAAAAATCCCATAAAATTCTCATTTTTTCCTCAAAAAAAACCCTGAGAAAATTCCCTTTTTTACCCCAAAACACCTCAGAAAATTCTCATTTTTTCCCCCCAAAAATGCCATAAATTCCCAATTTTCCCCTCAAAAAACCCTGAAAATTCTTATTTTTCCCCCAAGAAAACCCCAGAAAATTCCAATTTTTCTCCCAAAAAACCTCAGAAAATTCTCATTTTTCCTCCAAAAAATGCCATAAAATTTCCATTTTGTCCCCAAAAAACCCCCAGAAAATTCTCATTTTTACCCCTAAAAAATTCCATTTTTTTCTCCCAAAAACCCCCAGAAAATCCCCATTTTACACCCTAAAAAACCCCAGAAAATTCCAATTTTTCTCCCAAAAAACCTCAGAAAATTCCCATTTTTCCCCCAAAAATCCCTTAAAATTCCCATTTCATCTCCCAAAAAAAACCCAGAAAATTCTTATTTTTACCCCTAAAAAATTCCAATTTTTTCTCCCAAAAACCTCCATAAAATCCCCATTTTACACCCTGAAAAACCCCAGAAAATTCCAATTGTTTCCCCCCAAAAAACCACAAAAAATTCAAATTTTCCCACCCGAAAACCACCTTAAATCCCAATCTTCCCCCTAAAAAACCCCAGAAAATTCCAATTTTTCTCCCAAAAAACCCAGAAAATTCTCATTTTTCCTCCAAAAAAAGCCATAAAAATCCCATTTCCCCCCAAAAAAATCCCAGAAAATTCCCATTTTTTCCCCCAAAAAATCCCAGAAAATTCAAATTTTTTTCTCCCAAAAAATCTCCGAAAATTCTCATTTTCCCTCCAAAAATCCCATAAAATTCTCATTTTTTCCTCAAAAAAAACCCTGAGAAAATTCCAGTTTTTACCCCAAAAAACCTCAGAAAATTCCCGGTTTTTCCCCCCAAAAAATGCCAGAAAATTCTCATTTTGCCCCCAAAAATTCCCATCAAATTCTGGTTACCACCCCCCCAAAAAAAATTCTTAAAATTCGCATTTTTTCATCCAAAAACCCCCCAGAAAATTCTCTTTTTTCCACCAAAAAACTCCAGAAAATTCTGTTTTTTTCTCCCAAAGAACCCCATAAAATTCTCATTTTCCCTCCAAAAATCCCATAAAATTCTCATTTTTTCCTCAAAGAAAACCCTGAGAAAATTCCCTTTTTTACCCCAAAACACCTCAGAAAATTCCCATTTTTCCCCCCCCAAAAATGCCAGAAAATTCCCTTTTTTACCCCAAAAAACCCCAGAAAATTCCCTTTTTTCCCCTCCCAAAATTCCCATAAATTCTCATTTACCCCAAAAATTCCCATAAAACTCTCACTACCCCCAGAAAAAAATCCCATAAGATTCTCATTTTTTTCCACCAGAAAACTCCAGAAAATTCTGATTTTTTTCTCCCAAAAAATCCCTTAAAATTCTCATTTTTTCCCTCCAAAAAATGCCATAAAAGTCCCATTTCCCCCCAAAAAGTCTCAGAAAATTCCAATTTTTTCCCCCAAAAAACCCCAGAAAATTCCAATTTTTCCCCAAAAAATGCCATAAAATCCCCATTTTTTACCCAAAAATCCCCATTTTTTTTCCATTAACAACCTAAAAAAATTGCCTAAATTCCCATTTTTAATTTTTTTTCATTTTTCAATCCCCAGGGAGGACGGGGAGCTGGAGGAGGAACTAAAATCCCCATTTCCCCCTCCTATAAACCCCATAAAATCCCCATTTTTTCCCCAAAAAATTCCATGAAATCCCCATTTTTTACCCAAAAATCCCCATTTTTTTTCCATTAACAACCAAAAAAATTTCCTAAATTCCCATTTTTAATTTTTTTTAATTTTTCAACCTCAGGAGGACGGGGAGCTGGAGGAGGAACTAAAATCCTCATTTCCCCCCTCCTATAAAACCCCATAAAATCCCCATTTTTTACCCAAAAAAATGCCATAAAATCCCCATTTTTTACCCAAAAATGCCATAAAATCCCCATTTTTTTACCCAAAAATCCCCATTTTTTTTTCCATTAGCAACCTAAAAAATGATCTAAATTCCCGTTTTTAATTTCTATTTTATTTTTTAATCCCCAGGGAGGAAGGGGAGCTGGAGGAGGAACTAAAATCCCCATTTTCACCCCAAAACCCCCATAAAAATATCATTTTTTTCTCCCTAAAACCCCCATAAAATTCCCAATTTTTACCCCAAAAACCTCAAAAAAATTCTCATTTTTTCCCCAAAAAATGCCATAAAATCCCAATTTTTTCCCCCAAAAAACCTCAGAAAATTCGAATTTTTCCCCCAAAAAACCCCATAAATCCCCATTTTTTACCCAAAAATCCCCATTTTTTTTCCATTAACAACCAAAAAAATTTCCTAAATTCCCATTTTTAATTTTTTTAAATTTTTTAATCCCCAGGGAGGACGGGGAACTGGAGGAGGGCGAGCTGGCTCAGGATTTTTAATCCCCATTTTTCCATTCAAAACCTCACAAAATCCCCATTTTTTACCCAAAAATCCCCATTTTTTTTCCATTAACAACCAAAAAAATTTCCTAAATTCCCATTTTTAATTTTTTTTAATTTTTCAATCCCCAGGGAGGACGGGGAGCTGGAGGAGGAACTAAAATCCTCATTTCCCCCTCCTATAAACCCCATAAAATCCCCATTTTTTACCCAAAAAATGCCATAAAATCCCCATTTTTTACCCAAAAAATGCCATAAAATCCCCATTTTTTACCCAAAAATCCCCATTTTTTTTTCCATTAGCAACCTAAAAAATGATCTAAATTCCCGTTTTTAATTTCTATTTTATTTTTTAATCCCCAGGGAGGACGGGGAGCTGGAGGAGGAACTAAAATCCCCATTTTCACCCCAAAACCCCCATAAAAATATCATTTTTTTCTCCCTAAAACCCCCATAAAATTCCCAATTTTTACCCCAAAAACCTCAAAAAAATTCTCATTTTTTCCCCAAAATTGCCATAAAATCCCAATTTTTCCCCCAAAAAACCCCAGAAAATTCAAATTTTTCCCCCAAAAATCCCCATAAAATCCCCATTTTTTTACCCAAAATCCCCATTTTTTTTCCATTAAGAACCCGGATTAGGATCTAAATTCCATTTTTATTTTAATTTCAATTTTAATTTTTTAATCTCCAGGGAGGACGAGCTGGAGGACAAACTAAAATCCCCATTTCCCCCTCCTATAAACCCCATAAAATCCCCATTTTTTTCCCCAAAAAATGCCACAAAATCCCCATTTTTTACCCAAAAATCCCCATTTTTTCCATTAACAACCAAAAAAATTTCCTAAATTCCCATTTTTAATTTTTTTTAATTTTTCAATCCCCAGGAGGACGGGAGCTGGAGGGAGGGCTGAGCTGGCTCACGATTTTTAATCCCCATTTTTCCATTCAAAACCCCATAAAATCCCCATTTTTTACCCAAAAATCCCCATTTTTTTCCCATTAACAACCTAAAAAAATTTCCTAAATTCCCATTTTTAATTTTTTTTTAATTTTTCAATCCCCAGGGAGGACGGGGAGCTGGAGGAGGAACTAAAATCCCCATTTTCCCCCCAAAAGCCCCATAAAAATAGCTTCATTTTTTTTCTCCCTAAAACCCCCATAAAATTCCCAATTTTTACCCCAAAAAAACCTAAAAAAATTCTCATTTTTCTCCCCAAAAATGCCATAAAATCCCAATTTTTCCCCCAAAAAACCCCAGAAAATTCAAATTTTTCCCCCAAAAAACCCCATAAAATCCCCATTTTTTACCCAAAAATCCCCATTTTTTTCCATTAACAACCAAAAAAATTTCCTAAATTCCCATTTTTAATTTTTTTTAATTTTTCAATCCCCAGGGAGGACGGGGAGCTGGAGGAGGGCGAGCTGGAGGACGACGGCCCCGACGAGCGGTCGGCGCTGTCAAGCCCCACCGTCGCAGTCATGAGCGCCTGAAAGGGCACCACAGCTGCTCCGAGAGGAGAAGCACCGGCGCCTCAAGAGGAAGCGCCGCAAGGACAAGGACAAGAGGAGGCCCAAGAAAAAGAGGAAATCCAAGCACAAGGTGGGGAAATGTTTGGGGTAAAAATTTGGGTTTTTAACATTTTTTTCCCGTCGAAAATCGGGGAAAATTTGGATTTTTAGCGGTTTTTTTCCCGGCAAAAATCGGTTAAATTTGGCCAAAATGCGGATTTTTTGTGTTTTAACACGTCAATTTGTGCAGGAGTTTCTCCCAAATTCTGAGAAAAAATCAATTTTTTATCCCTCCTGAATTTGGGATTTTTGGGGAAAAATTTGAGTTTTCAGCATTTTTTTCCCCGTCGAAAAATCGGGGGAAAATTTGGATTTTTAGCGGTTTTTTCCCGGCAAAAATCGGTTAAATTTGGTCAAAATTCTGATTTTTTTGTGTTTTAACGCACAATTTTGCTTAAAAATACTCCTCAAATTCTGAGAAAAAATCAGGTTTCTTATTCCTCCTGGAATTTGGGATTTTTGGATAAAATTTGGGGTTTTAGCATTTTTTTCCGGTCAAATTTGGGGAAAATTCTGTTTTTTAGCTATGGTTTTTTCTCGCACAAATCGCTTAAATTTGGTCAAAATTCTGAATTTTTTGTGTTTTAACACATCAGTTTGTGGAGGAGTTTCTCTCAAATTCTGAGAAAAAATCAAATTTTTTATCCCTCCCTGAATTTGGGATTTTTGGGTAAAAATCTGGGTTTTAGCATTTTTCCCAGCAAAAATCTCTTAAATTTGGCCAAAATTCTGAATTTTTGTGTTTTTAACGCTATCAATTTTGTTTAAAAAATACTCCTCAAATTCTGAAAAAAATCAGGTTTCTTATTCCCTCCTGGAATTTGGAATTTTTGGGTAAAAATTTGGGTTTTTAGCATTTTTTCCCAGCAAAAAATCGCTTAAATTTGGGCCAAAATTTTTGATCTTTTTTTTTTTGGTGTTTTAATGCTCAAATTTGCTTTAGAATTTCCATTCAATAAATTTTTTCCAGGAAAATTTGGGAATTCCAGAGGTCAGATGGAAATTCTGGGACAGGGACAGGAATTCCAGCTGTTGGGACAGGAATTCCAGCTGTTGTGACAGGCATTCCAGCTGTTGTGAGGGGAATTCCAGCTGTTGTGACAGGAATTCCAGCTGTTGTGAGGGAATTCCAGCTGTTGTGAGGGAATGCCGGCTGTTGTGCCAGGCATTCCAGCTGTTGTGAGGGGAATTCGGCTGCTGTGCCAGGCATTCCAGCTGTTGTGAGGGGAATGCCGGCTGTGCCAGGCATTCCAGCTGTTGTGAGGGAATGCCGGCTGTTGTGAGGGAATTCCAGCTGTTGTGCCAGGCATTCCAGCTGCTGTGCTGCAGGCATTCCAGCTGTTGTGAGGGGAATTCGGCTGTTGTGACAGGAATTCCAGCTGTTGTGACAGGCATTTCATCTGTTGTGAGGGAATTCCAGCTGTTGTGAGGGAATGCCGGCTGTTGTGCCAGGCATTCCAGCTGTTGTGCCAGGCATTCCAGCCATGGTGACAGGAATTCCAGCCGCTGTGACAGGAATTCCAGCTGGTTGTGACAGGAATTCCGGCCAGTTGTGAGGGAATTCCGGTTGTTGGGATGGGGAATTCCAGCCATTGTGAGGGAATTCCAGCTGTTGTGACAGGGATTCTAGCTGTTGTGAGAGGCATTCCAGCTGCTGTGACAGGAATTCCAGCTGCTGTGACAGGAATCCGGCTGTTGTGACAGGCATTCCAGCTGCTAGTGAGTGATCTCGCCAAGTTGACAGGGAATCCAGCTGTTGTGAGGGAATTGACGGGTGTTGTGACAGGAATTCGACGTCTGTGAGGGAATCCGCTGTTGTGAGGGAATTGCAGCTGTTGTGAGGGAATTCCAGCTGTTGTGACAGGCTGCAGCTGTTGTGACAGGAATTCGGCTGTTGTGACAGGCATTCCAGCTGTTGTGAGGGAATTCGGCTGTTGTGACAGGAATTCCAGCTGTTGTGAGGGAATTCACGGGTGTTGTGACAGGAATTCGGCTGTTGTGAGGGAATTCGGCTGTTGTGACAGGAATTCCAGCTGTTGTGACAGGCATTCCAGCTGTTGTGACAGGAATTCCGGCTGTTGTGACAGGCATTCCAGCTGTTGTGCCAGGCATTCCGGCTGTTGTGAGGTAATTCCAGCTGTTGTGACAGGAATTCGGCTGTTGTGAGGGAATCTCGCCGTTGTGACAGGAATTCCAGCTGTTGCGGGACAGGAATTCCAGCTGCTGACACAGGAATTCCGGCTGTTGTGACAGGCATTCCAGCTGTTGTGCCAGGCATTCCGCTGTTGTGAGGTAATTCCAGCTGCTGACAGGAATTCGGCTGTTGTGAGGGGTAATTCGGCTGTTGTGGAATTCGGCTGTTGTGACAGGAATTCCAGCTGTTGTGACAGAATTCCAGCTGTTGTGACAGGAATTCCGGCTGTTGTGGAGGGAATTCAGCTTGTGAGGGAATTCCAGCTGCTGTGACAGGAATTCCGGCTGTTGTGAGGGAATTCCGGCTGTTGTGACAGGAATTCCGGCTGTTGTGACAAGAATTCCAGCTGTTGTGAGGGAATTCCGGGCTGTTGTGAGGGAATTCCAGCTGTTGTGACAGGCATTCCAGCTGCTGTGAGGGAATTCGGCTGTTGTGACAGGAATTCCAGCTGTTGCAGACAGGAATTCCGGCTGTTGTGACAGGGAATTCGGCTGTTGTGACAAGGAATTCCGGCTGTTGTGAGGTAATTCCAGCTGTTGGGACAGGAATTCGGCTGTTGTGACAGGAATCTCCGGCTGTTGTGAGGGAATTCCGGCCGTTGTAACAGGCATTCCAGCTGTTGTGACAGGAATTCCAGCTGTTGTGAGGGCATTCGGCTGTTGTGAGGGAATTCGGCGCTGGGACAGGAATCCCGCTGTTGAGGGCTTGGCCTGACTGTTCCGCCTCTAGCATCACGCCTCCGCAGCGGGAACCGCCGGATTTCAGTGACGCACTGCGATTTCAGCTGGGGAGAAAGGGCACCGAAATGGGAGTATTACAGCCCGCCCACGGGGTGAGTGTACTGGGAGAACTGGGAGAACTGGGAATGGGATATGGGATATGGGATATGGGGTGAGTCATACTGGGAGAACTGGGAGTACTGGGAATGGGATACTGGGAGTACAGTCCCGGGTACTGGATGAGTCGTACTGGGAGTACTGGGAGTACAAGCCCGGCTACGGGGTGAGTGTACCTGGGAGAACTGGGAGTACTGGGGTAGAGTACAGCCCGGCTACGGGGTGAGTGGTACTGGGAGAACTGGGAATACTGGGAGTACAGCCGCTCACGGGGTGAGTGGTACTGGGAGGAACTGGGAGTACTGGGAGTACAGCCTGGGGTAATGGGGTGAGAGTACTGGGAGTGCTGGAGTACTGGGAGTACAGTCGGGTTACAGGGTGAGTGGTACTGGGAATACTGGGAGTACTGGGAGTGCAGCCCGGCTCACGGGGTGAGTGTGCTGGGAGTAGTGGGAGTACTGAGTACAGGCCGGGACTAAGGGTGACGTGACTGGGAGAACTGAGTACTGGCCATGGAATGCACTGGGAGTACAGCCTGAGTACGGGGTGAGTCTTACTGGGAGTGACTGGGAGCACTGGGAATGGGATATGGGATATGGGCTAGTGGGGTGAGTCATACTGGGGAGCACAGTCCCGGGTATGGGGTGAGTCATACTGGGAATACTGGAAATACTGGGGAGTACAGCCCAGGGCCTACGGGTGAGTTATACTCGGGAGTACTGGAAATACAGCCCAGCGATCTAGTGTGTTATACTGGGGTACTGGGAAATACATTCCCAGTTCTCCCAGTGCCATTCCCATTGCTCCCATCCCATTCCCAGTACTCTCAGTGCCATTCCCAGTCCCACCAGTACTCCCAGTCCCATTCCCAGTGCCATTCCCAGTACTCCCAGTTCTTAACCCCCTCCCCTCTCCATTCCCAGTCCCACCAGTACTCCCAGTACTCCCAGTTCCTCTCTAACCCCTCCCATGCCATTCCCAGTCCCACCAGGGACACTCCCAGTCCCATTCCTAGTTCTCCCAGTTTCCCCTAACCCCTCCCAGTCCATTCCCTCAGTCCTATTCCCTAGTAGTCCCAGTCCCATTCCCAGTCCTATTCCCAGTACTCCCATTTCCACTCCTAACTCCTCCCAGTCCATTCCCATTCCCATTCTCTGCAGTACTCCCAGTACTCCCAGTTCCCCCTAACCCCTCCCTCTCCATTCCCAGTCCCACCAGTACTCCCAGTGCCATTCCCTAGTCCCACCAGTACTCCCGGGTCCCATTCCCAGTGCCATTCCCAGTACTCCCAGTTCCCCTAACCCCTCCCATGCCATTCCCAGTCCTGTCCCCAGTACTCCCCAGTTCCTCTCTAACCCTCCCATGCCATTCCCAGTCCCACCAGAACTCCTGTAGTCCCATTCTTAGTTCTCCCAGTTTCCCCAACCCTCCCAGTCCATTCCCAGTCCTATTCCCAGTACTCCCAGTCCCATTCCCAGTCCCATTCCCATTCCCAGTACTCCCTCATTTCCACTCTAAACCCCTCCCATGCCATTCCCAGTCCCACCTCAGTACTCCCGCAGTGCCATTCCCAGTCCCACCAGTACTCCCAGTCCCATTCCCAGTGCCATTCCCAGTGCACTCCCCAGTTCCCCCCCCAACCCCTCCCCATGCCATTCCCAGTCTCATCCCTAGTACTCCCAGTACTCCCCAGTTCCACTCTAACCCTCCCATGCCATTCCCAGTACTCCCCAGTACTCCCAGTTCCCCACCCTCCTCCCTCTCCATTCCCCAGTCCCACCAGTGCTCCCAGTGCCATTCCCAGTCTTACCTCAGTACTCGCGTCCCATTCCCAGTGCCATTCTCCAGTGCTCCCATTTCCACTCTGCTCCGCATTCCCATTCCCAGTACTCGCAGTACTCAGTTCCACTTCTAACCTCCCTCACCAATCCCATCCCCAGGCACTCCCCAGTTGTCCCAGTTCCACCCTAACCCCTCCCTCTCCATTCAAAGTCCCACCAGTACTCCCAGTCCCATTCCCAGTCCCATCCTCCAGTACTCCCAGTTCCTCCCCTAACCCCTCCCATGCCATTCTCCCAGTCCCACCAGAACTCCCAGTCCCATTCCTGGATTCTCCCAGTTTCCCCAATCCCTGCCAGTCTATTCCCAGTCCCATTCCCAGTACTCCCAGTACCCCAGTTCTTCTTAACCCTCCCTTTTCATTGCCAGTCCCACCAGTGTGCTCCCAGTCCCATTCCCCAGTCCCATCCCCAGTACTCCCCAGTACTCCCAGTTCCATTCTAACCTTCCTCACCATTCCCACAGTCCCATTCCCAGTATTCCCAATGCTTTCAGTGCCATTCAGTCCCACTCCCAGTGCTCCCAGTACTCCCAGTTCCTCTCTAACCCCTCCCTGTCCATTCCAAGGTCCCACCAGTACTCCCAGTTACTGCTAAGCCCCACTCCAGCAGTGGAGGCCCCAAACCCTTTGGCTCGCCTCGGCGACGATATTTGCCCCGGCGACTTCTCGAGCCGACGCCGAGAGGAGGAGGGAGGAGAAGCGCCAAGGATCTCTGACGACTCAGCCAGGGAGCTCGAAGCCACTACCTGGCTGCAGGGACGGGTAAACCACCGGGCCAGGGGTGCTGCAAACTGGGCAAACTGGACAAACTTGGGAAATGCCAAACAACCCAAAATCCCACCCAAGCGAAAGCAAAAATCCCCCAAAACCCAAAAATGCCAAACACGGTGCATTGCTCAGCCACTCACCGGGCGCTTGCAAGAGGCGCAACCACCGGACCAGGGGTACTGTGCAAACCGGGCAAACTGGGCCAAACTGGGAAATGCCAAAACCCAAGATCCCTACCAGAAAGCCAAAAATCGACAAAAATCCCAATGGAAACCACAAAAAATGCCCCCAACACAGATGTGGTTTTCACCAGATCCGAGGATGGATCCCAGTGGGCCAGGTGCTGCTGGGCAAACTGGACAAACTGGGCAGACTGGGAAATGCCAAAACCCAAAAACCCCGCCCAAAAAAGCAAAAATCCCAAAACCAAAAAATCTCCCCAAAACCCCAAAAAATGCTCCCAAAGCGCTGGCGATTTCTCAGCCACTCACCGAGCGCTGCAAGGATCTGGCAACCACGGGCCAGGGTTGCTGGGGCAAACCGACAAAGCTGGGAAATGCCAAAACCAAAAACCTTCCAGCCCAAAAGCAAAAAATTCTCCCTGAAAAACCAAAAATCCCCAGAAAAGCCCAAAAATGCCCCATGACGCGCATTGCTCTCAGCCACTACCGGCTGCCAGCAAGGATGGATCCCAGGGTGGCCAGGGCTACTCGGGCAAACCATGGGCAAACTGAAATGCCAAAACCCAAAAATCTCAGCAAAAGCCAAAAATTCCCCAAAAACCCAAAAATGTCCCAAAGTCCATGGGCGCATTGCTCAGCCACTACCAGTGCTGCAAGGAGGGCAACCACCGGCCAGGGGTACTGGGCAAACTGGGCAAACTGGGCAAACTGGGAAATGCCAAAACCCAAAAAATTCCCTCCCAGAAAGCCAAAAAATTCCAAAACCACTCCAAAAATCCCAATGTAGAGCCACAAAAAATGCCCAAACACGCATGTGGTTTTCACCCCAGATCCCGAGGATGGATCCCAGTGGGCCAGGTGTACTCAAGGCAGAAGCTGGGCAAACTGGGCAAACTGGAAATGCCAAAACCAAAAACCCTGCCCAGCAAAAAATCCCCCAAAACCAAAAAATCTCCCCAAAACAAAAAATGCAAACGCTGCGCATTTTCTCCAGCCACCTCACCCGGCGCTTGCAAGGACGCAAGGCAACCAGCGGGCCAGGGTACTGCAAACTGGGCAAACTGGGCAAACTGGGAAATCCCAAAATGCAAAAATCCTTGAAAACCAAAAATCTGCAGAAATGCCCCAAACGCTGTATGCATTTTCTCAGCCACTCACGGCGCCAGGATGGATCCCAGTAGGTTGCAGGGGTGCTGGGCAAACTGCAAACTGGGGAAATCCCAAAAACCAAAAAATCCAGCAAAAGCCAAAAATTCCCCAAAACCCAAAATGCAAACGCTGGGCGTCAGCTCAGCCACTACCAGTGCTGCAAGGAGGGGCAACCACTGAGCGGGGTGCTACAGACCAGAGCTGGACAAAGCTGGGAAATGCCAGCAAAATCCCAAAAAGTCCCAACCGAAAAGCAAAAATCCCCTCAAAAGCAAAAATCCCAATAAAACCACAAAAAATGCCCCCAAACACGCATGCGCGGTTTTCACCTAGATCCCAGGATGGATCCCACTGGGCCAGGGTGTACAAATGAGGCAAACTAAGACAAACTGGGAAATCCCAAAAATCCCAAAAATCCCACCCAAAAGAAAAAAAAATCCCCCAAAAACCCCCAAAAATCCCCAATAAAACCACAAAAATGTCTCAAACACGATCATGGTTTTCACCCAGATCCGCAGGATGGATCCCCACTGGGCCAGGTGTGCCTGGGCAAACTGGGCAAACTGGGAAATCCCAAAATCCCAAAAAATCCCATCCAAAATTCAAAAATCCCGCAAAAACAAAAAAATCCCATTAAAACCACACAAAATGCCCCAAACAGCTATAGGTGTTTTTCACCCAGCAGATCCCAGGATGGATCCCTAATTGGCCAGGTGTGCTGGAGCAAACTGGGCAAACACTGGGAAATCCCTAAAATCCCAAAAATCCTTACCCAAAAAGAAAAAAACTCAAACCCCCAAAAATCCCAATAAAACCACAAAAATGCCCCAAACCACGATGCGGCTTTCACCCAGATCCGAGGGATGGATCCCACTCGCCAGGGTACTGGGCATAACCGCAAACTTTGGGAAATCTAAAATCAAAAATTTTTAATCCCATTTTCCCATTTTTAATCCTCTACATTTTCCCATTTATACCGCTTTCTCTCAGGTGCGGTGGCCGTGCCCTGCTGGGTTCGCGGGTCGGGGCGCTCCCAGTGTCCCGGTCCCATTTTTAATCCCAATTTTTGTGGTTTTTATCCCATTTTTCCCATTTTTAGTCCTTTTCAATTTTTTCCCATTTTTGTAATCCATTTTTTCCCATTTTTAATCCCATTTTTCTCATTTTTACCCTGTTTCTCTCTCAGGTGTCGTGGTCGTGCCGTCAGTTCGGGGCGGGGCGCTCCTAGTGTCCTTCCATTCCCGCTTTTAATCCCATTTTCTGTGGTTTTAATCCCGACCCTCCCCATTTTTAATCCCACATTTTTCCCATTTTTAATCCCATTTTTCCCATTTTTACCCTGTTTCTCTCTCTTCTAGGTGGTGGCTGTGCCCGCAGGGATCCGGGGTCGGCCGCTCCCAGTGTCCCATTCCGTCTTTAATCCCATTTTTCTTGTGATCGCCGTTTCCTATTTTTAATCCCATTTTTCCCATTTTAGTCCCATTTTCCTTGTTGCTGTGTTTTTCCCCATTTTTCAGGTGCGTGGTCGTGTCGTGAGTTCTGCGCTGTTCCCAGGTGATCCCATTCCCATTTTTAATCACATTTTTCCCAAATTCTCCATTTTTAGCTTCATTTTTTTCTCCAGTTTTTCCCATGCATTTTTGTGGTTTTTATCCCATTTCCTGTGGTTTTCTCTCTGAGGTTATTGGTCAGTTGCGCTTGGTTCGTCGGGGTGTTTCCACTGTCTCCATTCCCATTTTTAATCCAAATTTTTGTGGGTTTTATCCTATCCATTTTTAACTCCCCATTTTCCCATTTTTATCCCATTTTCCCATTTTTCATCCCATTTTTCCCATTTTTACTGCTGCTTTCTCTCTCCAGGTCAGGTGGCCGTGTCCAAGGGTTCCAGTGACCAGGGCTGTTCCGAGTGTCCCATTCCCATTTTAATCCCACTTTTTTGTGGGTTTTATCCCTGCTTTTCTTTCCCATTTTTTATCCCATTTTTCCCATTTTATCCCATTTTTCCCATTTTTAATCCTGCATTTTTCCCCATTTTATACCCCTGTTTCTCTCTCAGGTCGCGTGGCGTGTCCGGTGAGGGATCCGGGCTGGGGCTGTTCCCAGTGTCCCATTCCCATTTTTAATCCCATTTTTGTGGTTTTTATCCCATTTTCCCATTTTAATCCCATTTTTCCCATTTTTAGTCCAATTTTTCCCATTTTTTTATCCCATTTTTTCCCATTTTTATCCCATTTTTCCCATTTTTACCCTGTTTTCCTCTCAGGTCGTGGCCGTGTCACGTCAGTGATCGGGGCGCCCATTCGAGTGTCCCATTCCGCTTTTTAATCCCATTTTTCTGGTTTTTATCCCATTTTTCCTATTTTTTAATCCCATTTTTTCCCATTTTTATCCCATTTTTCTTATTTTTAATCCCATTTTACCTCTGTTTCTTCTCTCCAGGTCGTGGCCCGTGCCGTGGAGCTTTCGAGCGGGACCTGCCTCCCAGTGATCCCATTCCCATTTTTAATCCCATTTTCTGTGGTTTTATCCCATTTTCCTCCCATTTTTAATCCCATTTTTCCCATTTTTATCCCATTTTTCCCATTTTTTAATCCCATTTTTCCCATTTTTATTGCTGTTTCTCTCTCGAGGTCGTGGCCCGTGCGCCGGTTCCGGGGCGGGGCTGTTCCCCAGTGTCCCATTCCCATTTTAATCCCATTTTCTGTGGTTTTTAATCCCATTTTTCTGTGGTTTTTATCCCATTAGGCCCATTTTTAATCCCACTTTTTCCCATTTTTATCCCATTTTTCCCATTTTTCATCCCCATTTTTCCCATTTTTGTGCTGTTTCCTCTCTGTATGTGGTCGCGTGCCCATGTCGGTTCCAGGACCAGGGCTGGTATTCTCAGTGTCCTGACTCCCCATTTTAATCCCATTTTTCTGTGGTTTTTAATCCCATTTTCCATTTTATCCCATTTTTCCCATTTTTAATTCCATTTTTCCCATTTTTTAATCCCATTTTTCCCATTTTACCCTGTTTCTCTCTCGAATTAGGTGGCACGTGTCCGCGTGGTTCGAGCGCCAGCTCGAGCTGCTCGGGCCGGGCTGCTCGTCGCGCAAGAATGCAATCTCCCTCGGTGACCCGAGGAGGGAGGAGGCCGCCGAAGGAGTGAGATGGAGGTGTGAGGACACTGAATCTCCACTGGGAATGTTCCGCGGAATTCCGAATGTTCCTTGATGGGAATCAAACAGGGAATTCCAGAGATGTTCCACAAGAATCAAACCAGGGAATTCCAGAATGGTCCACGAGGGAATAACACAGTGGACTCAGAATATTCCCTCGGGAATCACACAGGGAATTCCAGAATGTTCCACAGGGATCAAACAGGGAATTCCAGAATGTTCCACAGAAATCAAATGTCCAGAGATGTTCCACTTGGAAATCACACAGGGAATTCCACTGGGAATGTTCCTGCGAGGGATCAAAGCGGAGGGTCCAGAGATGTTCCACAGGGAATCAAACAGGGAATGCGGAGATGTTCCACGAATCAAAGAGGGAATCCAGAGATGTTCCACGGGAATCAAACAGGGGATTCCAAAATGTTCCATGGGGGATCACACAGGGAATTCCAGGATGTTCCTCGGGAATCAAACAGTCTCGGAGATGTTCACGAGGGGATCACACAGGGAATTCCTAGAATGTTCCACGGAATCGCAAACAGGAATCTCGGAATGTTCCACAGGAATCAAACAGGGAATTCCAAAGATGTTTCCATGGGGAATCAAAGCAGGGAATTCGGAATGTTCTACAGGAATCAAACAGGGAATTCAGAGATGTTCCATCGGAATCAAACAAGGGAATTCGGAATGTTCCACAAAATGAAAAAGGGAATTCGGGTCGTTCACGGGGAATCAAAGCGGAAGTCTGGAATGTTCCGCGAGAATCAGACGAGAGAATGTTCTGCAGAAGAATTCCAGAGGAGATTTGAGGAATGTTCCATGAGGAGAATTCGGGAATGTTCCACGGGAATTCCAGGAATGTTCCATGGGAATCCCCATGAGGAGGGACCTTGGGAATGTTTCCCTGACCTCTGGAATGTTCCATGGGGGAATTCCACAGGAATTTCTGGAGTCGTTCCACAGGGAATTCTGCGGAAATTGGGGGAATGTTTCACAGGGAATTCTAGAGGGAGGATTGCTGGGTGATCCATAAAGGAATTTCTTTGAGGGAATTCTGGGTATGTCCCACATGGAATCTTTGGAAGGGTTCCATGGGGAATTCGCGAATGTTCCACAGAGAGTCTGTATTCCACAGGGAATTCCATTAGGGAATTCTAGGATATTCCATAGGGGAATTCTGGAACGTTCCACAGCCGAATTCTGGTTGTTCCATTTCAGGGGTGCCAAGAGCTGCTATGCAGGGAATTAGGGAATGTTCTGTGGGGAGTGCACTGAATGTTCCACAGGGAATTTTGAGAGGGATTCCAGGATGTTCAGAATTCAATCAGGAATTCTCAGTCCCTTCGGAGTTCTGGCCCCATCCCAGTTTCCCTCTGCATTCCTGAGCTTCCCATGCTGGAATTCCCACAGAATTCCCACAGACTCCCATCCCCAGTACTGGGCGCAGGCGCCCATGGCTTACCTAGTGACTTGACGACAGCGACACATGTATGTCGCAGCACCGGCTAGCAAAGGGCAGCGTCAGAAGTGGTTTCTGCAGAAATCCCACCCCAAACTCAATCCCAAATCCCACCCCCAAATCCCAATCCCAATCTCAAATCCCACCCCAACCCAATCCCAATTCCCACCCTAAATCCCAGTTATCCCAAGTCCCAATTATTCCAAAATCCCAGTCCCAATCTCAAATCCTGTCCCAAATCCCTGAGGCCGCCTGGGTGAGCCAGAACTCTGCACCCCAAATCCCAATCCCACAATCCCAAATCCCACCCCAAATCCCACTCCCAATTCCAAATCCTAAAATCCCATCCCAAACTCCCAGTGTCCCAAATCCTAGTATCCCAGCTGGTGTCCTCAAATCCCAGTTATCCCAAATCCCAATCCGATCTCAAACTCCTGTCCCCAAATCCCTGAGCGGGCCGCGGGGTGAGCTGGGAGTCCCACCCCCAAATCACTGATCCCAAATCCCAATCCACACCCAAATCCCAGCTCCCAATCCCAAAGTCCCAATCCCAAATCTTGTCCCCAAATCTTAATTCCCAATCCGGAAATCCCATCCAAAATTCCATCCAAGATGCTCTGAACGGGCTTAGATGTGAGCCTTGTCCTTCCCAGTCCCAATCCCAAATCCCAAATTCCACCCCGCGAAATCCCAGATCAATCCGAAATCCACACCTCAGTCCGATCCCAATCTCAAATCCCATCCCAAATCCTGTCCCAGGTCCTTGAGTACGCGGAGCCGGAAACCCACCAAATCCCATCCCGAAATCCCATCCAAAATTCACCCCAAATCCCATCCTCAATCCCATCCCAGTCCCATCCCAAATCCCGCACCCCAAATCCCATTCCAAGTCTGCTGATCTGAGATTCCAGTCCATAATCTCAAATCCTCCTCAGCCAGTTCCCAAATCCCAATCTCCAAATCCGAGGTCACAAATCCCAACCCTCAGGTCCATAATCTTCAGCTCCCAATCCCCCACCGCTATTCCCCAAATCCCCAAACCCAAATCCCAGGTTCAACATCCCAAAGTTCCCATTGCAGTGCTGCAGGCTGCTGATGACCTGGATCTGGAATTCCCAAAACTCCAAATTCCCAAAATCCCAAGATTCCAAATCCCAAAGTCCAAATCCCAAGATTCCCAGATCCCCAAAGTTCCCCAGATTCCCCAGATTCAGGGCTGAGCTGACCCAGTGGTGGGAGGAGGAGGGAGAACAAGGGGCAGACGCGAGGTGACCCTGGATCTGGGAATTCCCAAATTCCAAATTCCAAATCCCAAATCTCAAAAATCCCAAATCTCAAATCTCCACAGAATTTCCAGGGCTAGGCAGCGCAGGGCCAGGGCCCTGATCGGGTACAAGAGCGCAGGGCAGGACGGGGTGACCCTGGATCTGAGATTCCCAAACCCCAAAATCCCAAATTCCCCAAATCTCAAAAATCCCCAAATCCCAAATTCCCCAAATTTCCAGGGCTGAGGCAGCGCCGGAGGCCAGCCGGAGCCGTGGGAACAGAGCAGGCGGGGCAGGGAGTGACCCACTGGATCTGAATTCCCAATCCCAAATTCCAAATCCCAAATTCCCCAAATTCTACTCCCAGATTCCCAAATTTTAGGGCTGAGCAGGGGCAGGCCGTTGAGAGGCCAGTGAACAAAGCGAGGGCGAGGCAGAGGTGACCCTGGATCTGGAGGTACAAATTCCAAATTCCAATCCCAAATCTCAAAATCCCAAATCCCAAATTCTCAAATTTCCCGCTGAGCTGGGCAGGACCCCGCCATGGGAACAGGGCAGACGGGACGGTGACCCTGGATCTGGGAATTTCCCACTCGGATTCAAAAATCCCAAATTCCAAATCCCAAATTCCCAAATTCTCAGATCCCAGAAATTCCCCAAATTCCCAGGGCTGAGCGGGGCGAGGGGCAGGGGCCCATTTGGGGCAGTGGGGAACAAGGGGGCCAGGCAGGGCAGGGTGACCCTGGATCTGGGAATTCCCAAATCCCCAAAATCCCAAATTCCCAAATCTCAAAATCCCAAATCCCAAATTCCCCAAATCCCAGGGCTGAGCGGTGGCCCGGGGCCGAGCAGAGCCGATGGGAACAAGAGAGCTCAGACGGGGCAGGGTGACCCTGGATCTGGGAATTCCCAAACCCCAAATCCCAAATTCCCAAATCTCAAAATCCCAAACCCCAAATTCCCAAATTCCAGGGCTGAGTCACCATAACATCCATACCAGGGAACAAGGCAGACGGTCAGGCAACACTACAGATAGGAAAAGCACATCAATACATCATCCACTTCTCTTCTTGACCACATTGGGAGTGAAGGCTGGGACCCCAGATACCAAAATTCACAAAATCCCAAAATTCCTGCTCAACCAAAATTCCCAAAAATCCCATAACTCCATATCTGAAAAACCCAAATTACTAAAATCCATCAAATTCCCAAAAATCCCAAAATTCCTGCTCTGAAAATCCCAACTTCATAAAAATTCCAAATTCCCCAAAAATCCTAAAATTCTTGCTCTGAAAACCCAAATTCCTAAAAATCCACAACTTCACCAAAAATCCCTCAAAACCCAAATTCCCAAAACTCCTAAATTCCCAAAATCCCCAAATCCTGCCTGAAAATCCCAAAATTCCCAAAACCCAAAATTCCCCTAAAACCAAATTCCCCAAAATCCCAAATTCCCAAAAATCTCAAAATTCCTGCTCTGAAAAACCAAAAATCCTGCCAGGAAATCCCAGAAATCCTGCCCAGAAAACTCAAAAATCCCACCCAGAATTCCCAAAAATCCTGGTCCAAAAGCTCAAAAATTCCACCTGGAATTCCCCAAAATCCTCCCTGGATTTCCCAAAAATCCTGCCCAAAAAACCCAAAAATTTCGCACGATTCCCAAAATCTCTGCTCTGAGAAAACCTAAAGGGATTCCTGGATTTTTTCCTAGGGATTTTTCCTGGGTTCTTTCCCAGTTTTTTCCCCCAAAGTTCTCGAGTTTTTCCAGATTTTTCCAAATTTCTGGATTTTTCCCAGATTTTTCCTGAATTTTCCGGGATTTTTTCTGGGGATTTTTCTGGGATTTTTCCCAAAATTCAGATTTATCCCAGATTTTTCCACCCAAATTCCCAGATTTTTTTTCTCCCAAATTCCTGGGTTTTTCCCGGGATTTTCCCCGGGATTTTCCTGGAATTTTTCTGGGACATTCTGGGATTTTCCCCAGAATTCCCAGATTTATCCCAGTTTCTCCCCAAATTCCTGGATTTTCCCAGATTTTCCTGGGATTTTTTTTCTGGGATTTTCTGATTTTTCCCAAACCCAACCCCACCCCCAAACCACCCAACCTGGGATTTTTTCTGGATTTTTCTGGGATTTCCAAAACCCAAACCCAACCCCCAAACCCCAAACCCCAACCCCCCCCGGACTTTTTCCCCAAAATTCCAAGATTTATCCCAGATTTTCTCCCCCAAATTCCTGGATTTTTCCCTCTAGATTTTTCCCATTATTTTTCCTTCTGAATTTTCCCTGGATCTGTCTAGATTTTCCTGGTAGGACTTTCTCCCCCAAAATTCCCAGATTTTCGAAATTCCCAGATTTTCTCAAATTCCTGGATTTTTCTGATTTTCCCTCGGGATTTATCCCGAATTTTTCTGGTTTTCCCAGATTTTCCCCAAATTCTTGGATTTTTTCCCCAAAATCCCCAAATTTTCCCAAAATTTTTTGCTCAGCACACCTCCCACACTCCCTCTTTCTCACACAATTTCCCATTTTTCCCCCAGAAATTCCTCCTAGATTTTCCCAAAATTCCGTTTTTTTTCCAGGATCGGGCGGATAATCGTGAGCTTTGAGCGACGACAAATCTCACCTGCTCCTGGGACAAGAAGGCGGCAAGGTGATCTGCAAGTACTTACTTGTGGAGGGCAGGTGCACCTGGGTGAGCAAACATTCCCAAAATTCCAAAATATTCCCAAAATATTTCCAAAATATTCCCAAAAATATTCCCAAAATATTCCCAAAGTATTCCAAAATATCCCAAAATTTCTAAAAACCAAAATTTACCATTCCAAAATATTCCAAAATATTCCCAAAATATTACCAAAATATTCCCAAAATTCCCAAAAATATTCCCAAATATTTCCAAAAATTCCCAACCCCCAAAAAATATTTCAAAAATTCCAAATATTCCCAAAAATCTCAAAATTCCAAAATATTCCTAAAATATTCCCAAAATTTTTAAAATATCCAAAATATTACCAAAAAAAAAACCAAAAACAAAAACAAAAAATTCCCAATTTCCAGCAATATTTCCAAAAATTCCAAAATTCCCAAAATTCTCAAAATTCCCACTAGGTCCTTGTCCCAGTCCACAACCCACCATCCACCTTCCATCCATATCCCACCTGTCTCCTGCGTTCCACCTTTCCATTTTCTGTTTTTCCCACCTTGTCCCGTGTTCCCATTTCTCCTGTCCATCTCACTGTTCCACTGTGCCTGTGTGCTCCACGTGTGTCACCTGTGTCTCCACCTGTCCATGTCTCACCTCTCACCTGTGTCTCCTGTGTCTCCACCTATGTCTCACCTGTGTCTCACCTGTGTCTCACCTGTCCATATCTCCACCTCACCTGTGTCTCCCACCTGTGTCTCACCTGTCTCACCTGTGTCTCTCCACCTGTCCATATCTCACCTCTCGCTTGTCTCACCTGTCTCTCCTGTCTCTCACCTGTATCTCACCTGTCTCTCACCTTTGTCTCCACTGTGTCTCACCTGTGTCTCACCTGTGTCTCACCTGTCTTACCTGTGTCTCCACCTGTCCACATCTCGCTCTCACCTGTATCTCCCCTGTCACTTGTCTCTCACCTGTGTCTCACCTGTGTCTCACCACCCTGTCTCTCACTGTCTCTCACCTGTCTCTCACCTGTGTCTCACCTGTCCTATGTCACCTGTCTCTCACCTTTATCCACTGTTACCTGTGTGTCTCACCTGTGTGTTTCACCTGTATCTCACTTGTCCTTTCATCCACCTGTATCTCACCTGCTTTCACCTGTGTCTCACCTGTATCTCACCCTGTCTCTCACCTGTGTCTTGCCTGTGTCTCCTGTCTCCAGGTGTCTCACCTGTCCATCTCACCTGTATCTCACCTGTGTCTCTCATCTGTGTCTCACCTCTCACCTTTCACATGTATCTTACCTGTGTGTCTCACCTGTGTCTCACCCTGTCCCCGTCTCCTTCTCACCTGTCTCACCTCTGTCGGTTTCACACACTGTGTCCGTGTCTCACCTGTGTCTCACCTGTCCATATCTCACCTGTCTCACCTCTATCTTCCCTGTCTCTCCCCTGTCTCTCACCTGTCTCTCACTGTCTCCCACCTGTATCTCTCCTGTCTCTCACCTCCTCACCTGTGATCTCACTCTCCACCTGTATCTCACCTGTCTCTCACCTGTCTCTCTCACCTGTGTCTCACTCTCACCTGTTATCTCACCTGTCCATGTCTCACTTGTCTCTCTCTCCTGTTTCTCTCACCTGTGTCTCACCTGTCTCTCACCTGTGTCTCCCTGTGTCTCCTCCTGTCTCTCACCTGTCTCTCACCTATATCTCACCTGTGTCTCACCTGTCTATCACCTGTATCTCCTGTGTCTTACCTGTCTC
This sequence comes from Luscinia megarhynchos, assembly GCA_034336665.1. NCBI lineage: Eukaryota > Metazoa > Chordata > Aves > Passeriformes > Muscicapidae > Luscinia > Luscinia megarhynchos. Next base: position 132,906 of record JAPFBE010000062.1, read on the forward strand.
TCATCTGTGTCTCACCTGTATCTCCCCTGCCTCTCACCTGTATCTCCCGTGTCTCACCTGTGTCTCACCTGTCTCTCACCTGTCTCCTCACCTTTTGTCTCCACCTCTATCTCCCGTCTCTCACCTGTCTCTCACCTTTGTCTCACCTGTATCTCCCGTCCTCTCACCTGTATCTCACCTTTCTCTCACTGTCTCTCACCTGTCTCTCACCTGTATCTCTCCTGTCTCTCACCTTTGTCTCACCTGTATCTCCCCTGTGTCTCACCTCTCTCTCTGTATCTCACCTGTCGCATCTCACCTGTGTCCCCCTGTGTCGCCTGTCTCTCACCTGTATCTCCTGTCTCCCACCTGTATCTCACCTGTGTGTCTCACCTGTGCCAGGGCGATCACTGTAACTTCAGCCACGGGCATCGGGCTGCCCAAGAGCGAGACTGTGCAAGTTCTACATCACGGATGCACAAGCCCGGCGCCCGAGAGCTGTCCCTACATGCGATATCCTGCCTTAAAGCCAGCCCTAAAGCCTGGCCTAAACCTAGCTTAAACCTGGGTTAAACCTGTCCTAAACCTGGTAAAAACTGCCCTAAACCTGGGTTAAACCTGGGCTGCACCTGCCCTGTCGCCGGCGAGCTGTCCCTACATGACCTGCGATATCCTGCCTTAAACCCAACCTAAACCGAGGCTTAAGCCTGCCCTAAACCTGGGTTAGCCTGGGTTAAAACCTGCCCCTAAACCTGGGTTAAACCTGGGTTAAACCTGGGCTGAACCAGCCCTACGCCCGCACCGAGAGCTGTCCCTACATGCACGATATCCTGCCTTAAACCTGCCTTAAACTTGGGTAAAACTTGGGTTAAACCAGCCCCTAAACCTGGTAAAACCTGCCCTAAACCTGGGTAAAACCTGCCCGAAACCTGGGTTAAACCTGCCCTAAGCCTGGGTTAAACCAGCCCCTGAGCTGTGCAAGTTCTACATCACGAGGATTGCTGTGCCCGGGGCCGAGCTGTCCCTACATGCGATATCCTGCCTTAAACCGCCCTAAACAGCCTAAACCTAGCTTAAACCTGGGTTAAACCTGTCCTAAACCTGGGTTAAACCGAGCCCCTAAAACCTGGGTTAAACCTGCCTAAGCCTGGGTTAAACCTGCCCTTAAACCTGGGTTAAACCAGCCCCTGAACTGTGCAAGTTCTACATCACGGGTACTCGCCGGCGAGCTGTCCCCACATGCACGATATCCTGCCTTAAACCCGCCCTAAACCGAGCTTAAACCTGCCCTTAACCTGGGTTAAACCTGGGTAAAACCTGCCCCTATATCTGGGTTAAACCTGGGTTAAACCTGGGCTGAACCAGCCCTGCGCCCGCGCCGAGAGCTGTCCCTACATGCGCGATATCCTGCCTTAAACCTGCTTTAAACCCGGCCTAAACCCAGCTTAAACCTGGGTTAAACCTGACCTTAAACCTGGGTTAAACCAGCCCCTAAACCTGGGTTAAACCTGCCCTAAGCCTGGGTTAAACCTGGGCTGAACCAGCCCTACGCCTGCGCCGAGAGCTGTCCCTACATGCACGATATCCTGCCTTAAACCCAGCTTAAACTTGGGTTAAACCTGAGTTAAACCTGGGTTAAACCTGGGTTAAACCTGGGTTAAACCCGGGTTAGGCCTGGTTTATTCCGAGATCATTCCGTTTTTCCCGTTTTTCCTTGACTCTCCCCACGGGATTTCCCGTGCAAGCTGTTCCACACCACCGGGCTCTGCATCAACGGCGACGACTGCATGTTCTCCCACGCCCCGCTGACCGAGGAGACCCGGGAGCTGCTGGACAAGGTGAGAACACCTGGGTACACCTGGGATACACCTGGGCACACCTGGGATACACCTGGGTACACCTGAGTTACACCTGGGCACAGCTGGGCACAGCTGGGGTCACAGTTCTGGCATGTTCCCATGCGCCCAGCTGACCCGAGGAGACCCGGGAGCTGCTGGACAAGGTGGGTACACCTGGGATACACCTGAGTTACACCTGGGTACACCTGGGCACACCTGGGATACACCTGGGTACACCTGAGTTACACCTGGGCACAGCTGGGCACACCTGGGCACAGCTGGGGTCACAGTTCTGGCATGTTCTGCATGCAGCCCAGCTGACCGAGGGAGACCGGAGCTGCTGGACAAGGTGAGAACACCTGAGTTACACCTGGGATACACCTGGAGCACACCTGGGATACACCTGGGCACACCTGGGCACAGCTGGGATACACCTGGGATACACCTGGGCACAGCTGGGGGTCACAGTTCTGGCATGTTCTCGCCGCAGCTGACCGAGGGAGACCGGGGCAGCTGCTGGACAAGGTGGGTACACCTGGGATACACCTGAGATACACCTGGGCTACACCTGGGCACAGCTGGGTACACCTGAGTTACACCTGGGATACACCTGGGATACACCTGAGATACACCTGGGATACACCTGGGATACACCTGGGCACACCTGGGATACACCTGAGATACACCTGGGATACACCTGGGATACACCTGGGATACACCTGAGATACACCTGGGATACACCTGGGATACACCTGGGCACACCTGAGATACACCTGGGATACACCTGAGGGTTACACCTGGGCACACCTGGGCACAGCTGAGATACACCTGGGCACACCTGGGGGTACACCTGGGATACACCTGAGTTACACCTGGGCACACCTGGGCACAGCTGAGATACACCTGGGCACACCTGGGATACACCTGGGCACACCTGGGCACACCTGGGGTACACCTGGGATACACCTGGGTACACCTGGGTATACCTGAGATACACCTGGGGTACACCTGGGATACACCTGGGCACACCTGGGCACAGCTGGGGGTCCACAGTTCTGGCATGTTCTCCCATCACCAGCTGACCGAGGGAGACCGGGAGCTGCTGGACAAGGTGGGTACACCTGGGATACACCTGAGATACACCTGGGCTACACCTGGGCACAGCTGGGATACACCTGGGCACACCTGGGATACACCTGGGCACACCTGGGCACAGCTGAGATACACCTGGGCACAGCTAGGGGTCACAGTTCTGGCATGTTCTCATGACGCCCGGCTGACCGAGAGGGAGACCCGGGAGCTGCTGGACAAGGTGGGTACACCTGAGTTACACCTGGGATACACCTGGGCACACCTGGGATACACCTGGGCACAGCTGGGTACACCTGGGATACACCTGGGCACAGCTGGGATACACCTGAGATACACCTGGGTACAGCTGGGTACACCTGGGATACACTCTGGGCACACCTGAGATACACCTGGGATACACCTGGGCACAGCTGGGCACACCTGGGATACACCTGGGATACACCTGGGCACACCTGGGATACACCTGGGATACACCTGGGCACACCTGGGATACACCTGGGCACAGCTGGGCACACCTGGGATACACCTGGGATACACCTGGGCACACCTGGGATACACCTGAGTTACACCTGGGCACAGCTGGGGTCACAGTTCTGGCATGTTCTCGCACGCCCCGCTGACCGAGGAGACCCGGGAGCTGCTGGACAAGGTGGGTACACCTGAGATACACCTGAGATACACCTGAGATACACCTGGGTACACCTGGGATACACCTGGGCACAGCTGGGATACACCTGGGCACAGCTAGGTACACCTGAGATACACCTGGGATACACCTGGGCACACCTGAGATACACCTGAGATACACCTGGGATACACCTGGGCACAGGTGGGGTACACCTGGGTACACCTTGAGATACACCTGGGATACACCTGGGCACAGCTGGGCACACCTGGGCACACCTGGGCACAGCTGGGATACACCTGAGATACACCTGGGCACACCTGGGATACACCTGGGATACACCTGGGCACACCTGAGTTACACCTGGGCACAGCTGAGTTACACCTGGGCACAGCTGGGCACACCTGAGTTACACCTGGGCACAGCTGAGTTACACCTGGGCACACCTGGGATACACCTGAGATACACCTGGGCACACCTGGGGGCACTCACAGCACACCTGGGCACACCTGGGCACAGCTGGGATCGGTGTCTCCCAGTCCCTCCCAGTCCCTCCCAGTCCCTCCCAGTCCCCATTTCCCGTTCTAGGTGCTGCAGGAGGACACGAGGCTGGGGCTCCCATCCCAGTATCACCCAGTTCATCCCAGTATCACCCAGTTCATCCCAGTATAACCCAGTTTATCCCATTTCCATCCAGATGTTGCAGGAGGATGCTGAGGTGGACACTTCATCACTCCCAGTCCCTCCCAGTGCCATCCCAGTTAATTCCAGTCTCTCCCAGTCCCATCCCAGTCCATCCCAGTCCAGACCAGTCCAAACCAGTTAATCCCAGTTTCCCTGTTGCAGATGCTGCAGGAGGATGCTGAGTCGGACACTCCCATCACTCCCAGTCTCTCCCAATCCCATCCCAGTTAATTCCAGTCTCTCCCAATCCCATCCCAGTACAAACCAGTCCAAACCAGTACCAACCAGTCCAAACCAGACCAAACCAGTACAGACCAGTACAAACCAGTTGATGCCAGTTTGATTCTCATTCCAGATATTGCAGGAGGATGCCGAGTCGGACACTCCCATCACTCCCAATCCCATCCCAGTGCCATCCCAGTTAATTCCAGTCTCTCCCAGTCCAAACCAGTCCAAACCAGTGCAAACCAGTTGATCCCAGTTTCCCTGTTGCAGATGCTGCAGGAGGACGCCGAGGTGGACACTTCATCACTCCCAGTCTCTCCCAATCGTATCCCAGTCCCATCCCAGTCCCATCCCAGTCCCATCCCAGTCCAAACCAGTACAAACCAGTACCAAGCAGTCCAAACCAGTCCTAACCAGTCCAAACCAGTTGATCCCAGTTTGATTCTCATTCCAGATATTGCAGGAGGATGCCGAGTGGGACACTCCCATCACTCCCAATCCCATCCCAGTTCATTCCAGTCTCTCCCAGTCCCATCCCAGTACCAAACCAGTCCAAACCAGTACAAACCAGTTAATCCCAGTTTCCCTGTTGCAGATGCTGCAGGAGGACGCCGAGGCGAGCTGAGGACCAGAAGGAGGTGGAGGAGCTCAAGAAGCAGGGCATCAACCCCCTGCCCAGCCGCCCCCCGGGGTGGGCTGCTGCCCACCCGCCCGCCCCCGGCTTCGCCCCCGGCCCCGCCCCCTCCCGCCGCCCGGCCCCCGCCGCCGGCCCCGCCCCTCCCCCCCCGCCCCTGGAGGCGAGCCGCCCCCCGGACGCGCTGAGGAAAATCCCGTGTGCTGTTGAGATGCGTGAGTGCGGCCCACGGGGCAGCTGGCCGAGCTGGGGGGTCAGGTGAGCGCACCTGGGGGCAGGTGAGCGCACCTGGGGGGCACCTGGGCGCACCTGGGGGTACCTGGGGGGCAGGTGAGGGGTACCTGGGGGTCAGGTGAGCGCACCTGGGGGCACCTGAGGGGTACCTGGGGGCACCTGGGGGGCAGGTGAGGGTACCTGGGGGTCAGGTGAGCGCACCTGGGGGCACCTGGGCATACCTGGGGGCACCTGGGATACACCTGGGGGGCAGGTGAGGGGTACCTGGGGGGCACCTGGGGGCAGGTGAGGGGTACCTGGGGGCACCTGGGCACACCTGGGATACACCTGGGCACACCTGGGCACAGCTGGGCACACCTGGGTACACCTGGGGGGTGTGGTGAGGGCCCACAGGGCAGCTGGCCGAGAAGCTGGGGGGTCAGGTGAGCACACCTGGGGGGCACCTGAGGGCATCTAGGATACACCTGGGCACAGCTGGGATACACCTGGGCACACCTGGGACACACCTGGGCACACCTGGGCACACCTGGGATACACCTGGGCACAGCTGGGATACACCTGGATACACCTGGGCACACCTGGGGGGCACCTGGGCACACCTGGGATACACCTGGGCACAGCTGGGATACACCTGGGCACACCTGGGATACACCTGGGGGTGTGGTGAGACCCACGGGGCAGCTGGCCGAGAAGCTGGGGGGTCAGGTGAAGCACCTGGGGGCACCTGGGGGGCAGGTGAGGGCACCTGGGCACAGCTGGGCACACCTGGGATACACCTGGGGGCACCTGGGCACACCTGGGGGCACCTGGGCACAGCTGGGATATACCTGGGCACACCTGGGATACACCTGGGCACCCCCTGGGATACACCTGGGCACACCTGGGATACACCTGGGATACACCTGGGCACACCTGGGATACACCTGGGATACACCTGGGCACACCTGGGATACACCTGGGCACACCTGGGGGCACCTGGGATACACCTGGGATACACCTGGGCACAGCTGGGGGCACCTGGGATACACCTGGGCACACCTGGGATACACCTGGGATACACCTGGGCACACCTGGGCACAGCTGGGGGCACCTGGGCACAGCTGGGATACACCTGGGCACACCTGGGACACACACCTGGGATACACCTGGGCACACCTGGGGGCACCTGGGATACACCTGGGATACACCTGGGCACACCTGGGACACACCTGGGACTCAGCCCAGCCCCACCTGTAAAAACCCCCCAATGGATTTTTCACCCCTAAACCCCAAATTTTCTCTCCAAAATTCCAAATTACTCCCCCTAAAATCCCCAAATTTCCCCAAAATCCCCAAATTTTCCCCAAAATCCCCAAATTTCTCCTCCAAAATTCCAAATTCCTCCCCAAAAATCCCCCAACTTTTTCCCCAAAAGCCCCCAAATTTTCCAAAAATCCCCAAATTTTCCCCTTTGACCCCAAATTTCCCCAAAACTTCTCCAAATTTCTCCCCCTAAAATCCCAAATTTAACCCCAAATTTTCCCCAAAAAACCCCAAATTTCCCCTTTAACTCCAAATCAAAAAATTCCCAAAAAACCCCAAAATTTCCCAAAAACCCCAAAATTCCCAAAAAACCCAAAATTCCCCAAAAACCCAAAAATTTCTCCCTAAAATCCAAAAAAAACCCCAAGTTTCTCCCTAAAAAGATCCCAAATTTCTCCCCTTTGGCCCTAAATCCCCTAGAATCCCAAATTTTCCCCAAAAACCCCTAAATTTCCCCTTTAACTCCAAATCCCCCAAAAACCCAAAAATTTCCCTAAAAATCCCAAAAACCCCCAAAATTTCTAAAACCCCCAAATTTCCCCCAAAACCCCCCAAATTTCCCCCGTTAGCCCCTAAATCCCCCAAAATCCCAAATTAAACCCAAATTTTCCCCCCAAAATCGCAAGAATTTCCACCTTTAACTCCAAGTCCCCCCTAAAAAATTCCCCAAAAACCCAAAGAGTCCCCAAAACCCCAAAATTCCCAAAAACCCCAAAATTTCCCCAAAATCCCCAAAACCCCAAAATCCCCCAAAACCCCCCAAATTTTTTTAATTTTTTAATTTAACTTTAATTCTTATTTTCTTTTTCCAGGCACCCCGGCCCTCCCCCACCCCGCTTCCCCGGCCCGGGTGGGGAGGGGTCGAAGGCCCGCCCTCCGGGGCCCCTCCCCCCTCCCCCCGGAGCTGCACCCCGAGATAGGGATGGGCCCTCTCTTGCTGCCCTTCCCCCACCCCGAGGGCAGCCTCCCTCCCCCACCCGGGGCTGCCCCTCCCGTCAAGGGGCGGAGCCCGGGGGTTCTACGAGGGTTCTACGGAGGATGGGCATGAGACCCCCAGACGGGGGAGGGAGGGACCAGGTGAGTCCCGAGGGGGGGAGGGGTCAGCCCGAATTTTGTGTTTTTTGGCGTGAATTTCCCCCTCCCCAAATTGTCGTTTTTACCCCGAGTTCTCCCATTTCCACCCCAAATTTCCTTTTCCCATCCCAAATTTCCCTTTTCCACCCCAAATTCTCATTTTCACCCCAAATTTCCCTTTTCCACCCCAAATTTTCCCTTTTCATCCCAAATTTCCCTATTCCATCCCAAATTCTCATTTTCAACCCAAATTTCCCTTTTTCACCCCAAATTTTTATTTTCATCCCAAATTTTCCATCCCAAATTTCCTTTTCCCATCCCAAATTTCCTTTCCCACCCCCAAATTCTCCTTTTCCACCCCAAATTTCCCTTTTTCATCCCAAATTTCCCTTTTCCACCCCAAATTTTCATTTCCACCCCAAATTTTCATTTTCACCCCAAATTTTCCTTTTCCACCCCAAATTTCCCTTTTCCACCCCCAATTTTTATTTTCATCCCAAATTTCCCTTTTTCATCCCAAATTCTCATTTTCACCCCAAATTCTCCCATTTCCATCCCAAATTTCCCTTTTCATCCCAAATTCTCATTTTCATCCCAAATTTCCCTTTTCCACCCCAAATTTTTCTTTTTCATCCCAAATTCTCCTTTTCCACCCCAAATTTTCCATCCCAAATTTTAATTTTCCATCCCAAATTCTCATTTCCACCCCAAATTTTTATTTTCATCCCAAATTTCCCTTTTTCACCCCAGATTCTCATTTTCACCCCAAATTCTCCCATTTCCATCCCAAATTTCCCTTTTCATCCCAAATTTCCCTTTCCCACCCCAAATTCTCCTTTTCCACCCCAAATTTCCCTTTTCCACCCCAAATTTTTATTTTCATCCCAAATTTCCCTTTTTCACCCCAGATTCTCATTTTCACCCCAAATTCTCCCTTTCCCACCCCAAATTTCCCTTTTCATCCCAAATTCTCATTTTCATCCCAAATTTCCCTTTCCCACCCCAAATTCTCCTTTTCCACCCCAAATTTCCCTTTTTCATCCCAAATTTCCCTTTTCCACCCCAAATTTTCATTTCCACCCCAAATTTTCATTTTCACCCCAAATTTTCCTTTTCCACCCCAAATTTCCCTTTTCCACCCCCAATTTTTATTTTCATCCCAAATTTCCCTTTTTCATCCCAAATTTCCCTTTTTCCCCCCAAATTTCCCCTTTTCATCCCAAATTTTTCTTTTCCATCCCAAATTTCCCTTTTTCATCCCAAATTTCCCTTTTCCACCCCAAATTTCCCTTTTCCACCCCAAATTTTTATTTTCATCCCAAATTTCCCTTTTTCATCCCAAATTTCCCTTTTTCCCCCCAAATTTCCCCTTTTCATCCCAAATTTTTCTTTTCCATCCCAAATTTCCCCTTTTTCATCCCAAATTTCCTTTTCCACCCCAAATTTTCCTTTCCCACCCCAAATTTTCCTTTTCCATCCCAAATTTCCCTTTTTCATCCCAAATTTCCATTTTTCACTTCAAATTTCCCCATTTCTCCCCAAATTCTCACCCCAAAATTCTCCCTTTTCACCCTTAAATTTCCCCATTTTCACCAGATTTCCCAATTTTCACCCAAACTTCCATTTCCCCCCAAACCCTTTTCCCATTTTCACCCCCAAATTCCCATTTTCTCCCCAAATTTCCCCCATATTTCCCCAATTTTCACCCAAATCCCCCTTTTCACCCTCAAATTTCACCCCAAAAATTCTCAATTTCCCCCAAATTTCCTGTTTTCCCACCAAATTCTCACCCCAGATTTCCCAATTTTCACCCAATTTCCCAATTTTCACCCCAAATTCCTCAATTTTCATCCTAAATCCCCCATTTTCACCCCCAAATTCCCCCAAATTTCCCCAAATTTCCCCCATTTTTACCCCAAATTTCATTTTCACCCCAAATTTCCCAATTTTTACCCAAATTCCCCCATTTTCACCCCCATATTTCCCCATTTCTCTCCCAAATTCCCATTTTCACCCCAAATTTCCCCCAAATTTCCCCATTTTTTCCCCAAATTCCCATTTTTACCCCAAATTTCCCCAAATTTCCCCATTTTCCCCCAAATTCCCTGTTCCCACCCCAAATTTCCCCAGATTTCCCAATTTTCCCCCAAATTCCCATTTTTCACCCTGCATTTCCCCATTTCTCTCCCAAATTTCCCAATTTCCCCCAAATTTCCCCCCGTTTTCCCACCAAATTCTCACCCCCGGATTTCCCAATTTTCACCCAATTTTCCATTTTGACCACAAATTCCCCATTCCCACCCCAAATTTCCCCCCACATTTCCCCATTTCTCTCCCAAATTTCCCCCAAATTTCCCAATTTTCCCCCAAATTCCCATTTTCACCCAATTCCCCCCATTCCCACCCCCAAATTTCTCCCCAAAATTTCCCCCATTTTCCCCCAAATTCCCATTTTCCTCAAAAATTTCCCATTTTCCCCAAATTTCCCCATTTTCCCCAAATTCCCATTTTCACCCCCAAATTTCCCCCCAAATTTCCCATTTTCCCCAAATTCCCCCATTTTCACCCCCTATTTCCCCATTTCTCTCCCCAAATTTCCCAATTTTCCCCCAAATTCCCCCATTTTCCCCCACATTTCCCCCATTTCTCTCCCAAATTTCCCCATTTTCACCCCAAATTCCCCCATTTTTTCTCCCCTCCAGACGACTCACGGTTCTACGACCCCCCGAGGGGTCCGGGGGGGATCCGCTGTTCCCGGAGGGAGCCTGAGGCCCCAGGGGTCCCCCGAATTTCCCAGAATTTCCTGGAATTCCCGGAATTCCCGAGTTCCCTGCCCTCGGGGGCGCAGCGGCTCCTCCTGCGCATCCGCCACCGGCAGAGGGCGCCCGAGGGCGGCCGGAGAGCGGCCGAGGGGGCGCGGGGCGAGCGCGAGCACGAGGAGGGTGAGAGAGAGATCCTAAAAATCCTAAAAATCCTAAAAATTCTGATCCTAAAAATCCCAGAAATCCCAAAATTCCTGATCCGAAAAATCCTGATCCTAAAAATCCCAAAAATCCCAAAATTCCTGATCCTGAAAATCCCAAAAATCCCAAAAATTCTGATCCTAAAAATCCCAAAAATCCCAAAAATCCCAAATATCCTGATCCTGAAAATCCCAAAAATCCTGATCCCAAAAATCCTGATCCCAAAAATCCCAAAAATCTCGATCTTAAAAATCCCAAAAATCCTGATCCTGAAAATCCCAAAATTCCCAAAATTCCTGATTCTAAAAATCCCAAAAATCCTGATCCTGAAAATCCCAAGAATCCCAAAATCCTGATCCTGAAAATCCCAAGAATCCCAAAATCCTGATCCCAAAAATCCTGAGTGTCCCAAAAATCCTGATCCTGAAATTCCCAGTCCCGGCCGGAGAGCGGCTGAGGGGGCACGGGGTGAGCAGGACCACGAGGAGGGTGAGAGATTCCAAAAATCCTAAAAATCCCAAAATTTCTGATCCCAAAAATCCCAAAAATCCCAAAAATCCTGATCCTAAAAATCCTGAGTGTCCCAAAAATCCTGATCCCAAAATTCCCGGTCCCGGCCGGAGAGCGGCCGAGGTGGCACGGGGTGAGAGGGAGCTCGAGGAGGGTGAGAGAGAGATCCCAAAAATCCCAAAATTCCTGATCCCAAAAATCCTAAAAATCCTGATCTTGAAAATCCCAAAAATCCCAAAACTCCTGATCCCAAAAATCCCAGAAATCCCAGAAATCCCAAAAATCCTGATGCCAAAATTCCCGGTCCCAGCCGGAGAGCGGCCGAGGGGGCGCGGGGTGAGCAGGAGCACGAGGAGGGTGAGAAATCCCAAAAATCCTGATTCCAAAAATCCTAAAAATCCTGATCCTAAAAATCCCAAAAATCCAAAAAATCCTGATCCTAAAAATCCCAAAAATCCCAAATATCCTGATCCTAAAAATCCCAAAAATCCCAAAAATCTTGATCCCAGAAATCCCAAAATTCCTGATCCTAAAAATCCCAAAAATCCTGATCCTGAAAATCCCAAAAATCCCCAAAGTCCTGATCCCAAAAATCCTGAGTGTCCCAAAAATCCTGATCCTGAAATTCCCAGTCCCGGCCGGAGAGCGGCCGAGGGGGCAAAGGGTGAGCGGGAGCACGAGGAGGGTGAGAGAGAGATCCCAAAAATCCCCAAAATCCCAAAAATCCCAAAAATTCTGATCCTAAAAATCCCAGAAATCCCAAAATTCCTGATCCAGAAATTCCCAGTCCCGGCCGGAGAGCGGCCGAGGGGGCACGGGGCGAGCAGGAGCACGAGGAGGGTGAGAGAGAGATCCCAAAAATCCCAAAATTCCAGATCCTAAAAATCCCAAAAATCCCAAAAATCCTGATCCTAAAAATCCCAAAATTCCTGATCCTAAAAATCCCAGAAATCCCAAAATTCCTGATCCAGAAATTCCCGGTCCCGGCTGGAGAGCAGCCGAGGGGGCGCGGGGTGAGCAGGAGCACGAGGAGGGTGAGAGATTCCAAAAATCCTGATCCTAAAAATCCCAAAAATCCCAAAATTCCTGATTCTAAAAATCCCAAAATTCCTGATCCTAAAAATCCCAAAAATCCTGATCCCAAAATTCCCGGTCCCGGCCAGAGAGCGGCCAAGGGGGCGCGGGGCGAGCAGGAGCACGAGGAGGGTGAGAGAGAGATCCCAAAAATCCCCAAAATCCCAAAAATCCCAAAAATTCTGATCCTAAAAATCCCAGAAATCCCAAAATTCCTGATCCTGAAATTCCCAGTCCCGGCCGGAGAGCGGCCGAGGGGGCGCAGGGTGAGAGGGAGCACGAGGAGGGTGAGAGAGAGAGCCCAAAAATCCCCAAAATCCCAAAAATCCCAAAAATCCTGATCCTAAAAATCCTGAGTGTCCCAAAAATCCCGATCCCGAAATTCCCGGTCCCGGCCAGAGAGCGGCCGAGGGGGCACAGGGTGAGCAGGAGCACGAGGAGGGTGAGACATCCCAAAAATCCTAAAAATCCCAAAATTTCTGATCCCAAAAATCCCAAAAATCCTGATCCTAAAAATCCCAAAAATCCCAAAAATCCTGATCCCAAAAATCCCAAAAATCCTGATCCTGAAAATCCCAAAAATCCCAAAATTCCTGATCCTAAAAATTCTGAGTGTCCCAAAAATCCCGATCCCAAAATTCCCGGTCCCGGCCGGAGAGCGGCCGAGGGGGCACGGGGTGAGCGCGAGCACGAGGAGGGTGAGAGAGCCCAAAAATCCCCAAAATCCCAAAAATCCCAAAAATTCTGATCCTAAAAATCCCAAAAATCCCAAATATCCTGATCCTGAAAATCCCAAAAATCCTGATCCCAAAAATCCCAAAAATCTCGATCCCAAAAATCCCAAAAATCCTGATCCTGAAAATCCCAAAATTCCCAAAATTCCTGATTCTAAAAATCCCAAAAATCCTGATCCTGAAAATCCCAAAAATCCCAAAAATCCTGATCCCAAAAATCCTGATCCTGAAAATCCCAAAAATCCCAAAAATCCTGATGCCAAAATTCCCGGTCCCAGCCGGAGAGCGGCTGAGGGGGCACGAGGTGAGCAGGAGCACGAGGAGGGTGAGAGATTCCAAAAATCCTAAAAATCCCAAAATTTCTGATCCCAAAAATCCCAAAAATCCTGATCCCAAAAATCCTGAGTGTCCCAAAAATCCTGATCCTGAAATTCCCGGTCCCGGCCGGAGAGCAGCCAAGGGGGCACGGGGCGAACGGGAGCACAAGGAGGGTGAGAGAGAGATCCCAAAAATCCTGATCCTAAAAATCCCAAAAATCCCAAAAATCCTGATCCCAAAAATCCCAAAAATCCCAAAAATCCTGATCCTAAAAATACCAAAAATACCAAAAATCCTGATCCTAACAATCCTGAGTGCCTGGTCCCAGGATTCCTGAGTGTCCTGAAAATCCTGATCCTAAAAATCCCGATCCTAAAACTCGCGATCCCAAAAATCCTGATCCTAAAAACCCCGATCCCGAAATTCCCGGTCCTGGCCGGAGAGCGGCTGAGGGGGCGCGGGGCAAGCGCAACCACGAGGAGGGTGAGAGAGAGATCCCAAAAATCCTAAAAATCCTGATCCCAAAAATCCCAAAATTCCTGATCCTAAAAATCCTAGAAATCCCAAAATTCCTGATCCAGAAATTCCCAGTCCCGGCCAGAGAGCGGCCGAGGGGGCACAGGGTGAGAGGGGGCACGAGGAGGGTGAGAGAGAGATCCTAAAAATCCCAAAAATCCTAAAAATCCTGATCCCAAAAATCCCAAAAATCCCAGAAATCCCAAAAATCCTGATCCCAAAATTCCCGGTCCCGGCCAGAGAGCGGCCGAGGGGGCACAGGGTGAGAGGGAGCACGAGGAGGGTGAGAGAGAGATCCCAAAAATCCCAAAAATCCTAAAAATCCTGATCCCAAAAATCCCAAAAATCCTGATCCTAAAAATCCCAAAACTCCTGATCCTAAAAATCCCAGAAATCCCAAAAATCCCGATCCAGAAATTCCCGGTCCCGGCTGGACAGCAGCCGAGGGGGCACGGGGTGAGCAGGAGCACGAGGAGGGTGAGAGATTCCAAAAATCCTGATCCTAAAAATCCCAAAAATCCCAAAATTCCTGATTCTAAAAATCCCAAAATTCCTGATCCTAAAAATCCCAAAAATCATGATCCCAAAATTCCCGGTCCCGGCCAGAGAGCGGCCAAGGGGGCGCGGGGCGAGCAGGAGCACGAGGAGGGTGAGAGAGAGAGCCCAAAAATCCCCAAAATCCCAAAAATTCTGATCCTAAAAATCCCAGAAATCCCAAAAATCCTGATCCCAAAACTCCCGGTCCCAGCCGGAGAGCGGCCGAGGGGGCACGGGGTGAGCAGGAGCACGAGGAGGGTGAGAGATTCCAAAAATCCCAAAAATCCTGATCCTAAAAATCCCAAAATTCCTGATCCTGAAAATCCCAAAAATCCCAAAAATCCTGATCCCAAAAATCCCAAAATTCCTGATCCTAAAAATCCTAGAAATCCTAAAATTCCTGATCCAGAAATTCCCAGTCCCGGCTGGAGAGCGGCCGAAGGGGCACAGGGTGAGCAGGAGCACAAGGAGGGTGAGACATCCCAAAAATCCTAAAAATCCCAAAATTTCTGATCTTAAAAATCCCAAAAATCCCAAAAATCCTGATCCTAAAAAAATCTGATCCTGAAATTCCCGGTCTCGGCCGGAGAGCGGCCGAGGGTGAACGGGGCGAGCGCGACCACGAGGAGGGTGAGGAGTCATTGATCCCAAAATTCCTGATCCTAAAAATCCCAATCCTGATGCCAACCCCAATCCCAATTTTTATATTTTATATTTCATTTTTGTATATTTTAAATTCCTCTTTAACCCTTTTTTTTCCAGGCTGAGCCCTCAGCGCTGCAGTGGTACTCGAGCGACGCAGGACGACGGGCGCCAGCAGCGCCACCTCCATCCTCAAATCCCTTCGCCAGCAAAGCCCTCGCCGAAGCCCCAAACCCACCTGGGGACCCCCCAGGCGACCCCCCGAATTCCCCAACGACCCCCCGAATTCCCAACGACCCCCCGAATTCCCAGCGACCCCCGAGTTCCCCGGGACCCCCGGCTCCGAGACCCCCGACTGGCCCGGAACGCGGAGCCGGCCGAGCCCGGCCCCTCGGACCCGCGCCTGGCTCGCCACGGCTTCAAAACCGAGGCAGCCCCTCCAAAACCGCCTCAAATTCCCTCTGAGGAGGAGGATGGGGAGCGAATCCTTCGGGAGAAACCCCTGAGCATCCCCCTGGAGGCGCTTCCCGGGCACCCCCAGCGGGATCCTCGCTGCCAGCTGCAGCAGTTCTCGCACATCCGCAAGGACGTGCTGCTGCTGCGGCCCGGCTTCGCCCGCTCCGTGCTCTGGAGCCCCGAGGATCTGATCCCTGTGCCCATCCCTAAGCAGGATCTTCCTCCTCCTCCTCCTCCTCCTCCTCCTCCTGCTGCTGGACATCTGACCACGCTCAGGCCGCCCTCAGATCCACGGCAGCGTCCAGCACCCGACTCCTCCTCCTCCTCCTCCTCCTCATCATCATCACAATCATCACTTCCAGATTTTGAGCTGCTGTCACGGATTCTCAAAACTGTGACAGCTTCGTCTTCATCCTCCTCCTCTTCCTCCTCCTCCTCCTCATCATCATCATCATCAGTGGACAAACCCAGCGACCCCCGTGTGAGGAAAGACCCCAGGCTGCAAAAATGTCTGGACAGAGCGGCCGAGCCGGACGGCGGCGCCGTCATCGCTCCCTACGACCCTCGTTTGAGCTGGGGCAGCTCCAACCAGAGCAGCGTCCTGAGCGCCATCAGCCTCTACGACCCCAGGACTTGTAAAGAACCCCAAAACGACAACAGTGCACCCCAAAAATCCGGGCAGGATTTAGGCAAAAGCACCAAAAAAGAGCCGCCCTTCGTGCGGCGCTCGGCGCTGGAACAACCGGACGACAACAGCGAGAGGCCGGAGGTGACGGACAGGTACAACAGCTACAACCGGCCTCGGGCCAAAATCAGCACGGCAGGGGAGGGGGGCAGCAGCCAGGCTGCTCCCCAAAACCCCCCTGGAGTTTTTGGGGTGAGCAGCAGCAGCAGCCCTGAGCCCCCCGAGGATGGGGACAAATCGCTCAAGGACGTCTTCAAGGGATTCGACCCCACGGCGTCGCCTTTCTGTCAGTGATGGGAGGGAGGGGGAAAAAAAATTCGGGGTGGGGTTGGGGTTGGGGTGGGTGTTGGTTGGATTTGGTGAGATTGGCAGGAAATGTGGTGGGAGGTTGGGCAGGTGTGGTGAAATGAACTCGGAGTCTGGGCAGGTGTGGTTGAATCTGCTCAGATTTATCCAAAATTCACACAAAATTGGGTCAGGTCTGTTCAAATCCACTCAAAGTCTGATCAGGTGTGATTAAGTCTGCTCAGATTTATCCCAAATCTAATCAAAATTTGGTCAGGTGTGGTCAAATCCACTCAGAATCTGGTCAGGTGTGGTTGAATCTGCTCAGATTTATCCAAAATTCACACAAAATTGGGTCAGGTCTGTTCAAATCCACTCAGAATCTGGTCAGGTGTGGTTGAATCTGCTCAATTCCACTCAAAATTGGGTCAGGTGTGGTTAAATCCACTCAGAATCTGGTCAGGTGTGGCTAAATCTGCTCAAATCCACTCAGAATCTGGTCAGGTGTGGTTAAATCTGCTCAGATTTATCCAAAATTCACTCAAAATTTGGTCAGGTTAAATCTGCTCATATTTATCCAAAATCCACTCAAAATTTGGTCAGGTGTGTTCAAATCCACTCAGAATTTGGTCAGGTTAAATCTGCTGAGATTTATCCCAAATTCACTCAAAATTTGGTCAGGTGTGTTCAAATCCACTCAGAATCTGGTCAGGTTAAATCTGCTCAGATTTATCCAAAATCTAATCAAAATTTGGTCAGGTATGGTGAAATCCACTCAGAATCTGGTCAGGTTAAATTTGCTCAGATTTATCCCAAATCTAATCAAAATTTGGTCAGGTCTGTTCAAATCCACTCAGAATCTGGTCAGGTTAAATCTGCTCAGATTTATCCAAAATCTAATCAAAATTTGGTCAGGTGTGTTCAAATACACTCAAAATTTGGTCAGGTTAAATTTGCTCAGATTTATCCCAAATCTAATCAAAGTTTGGTCAGGTGTGTTCAAATCCACCCAAAATCTGGTCAGGTCTGAACAAATCTACCAAAATCCACCCAAAATCCACCCAGGTCTGCTCAATTCCACCCAAAATCTGATCAGGTGTGATTAAATCTACCAGAATTTACCCAAAATCTGCCCAAAATCTGATCAGGTCTTCTCAAAATCCACCCAAATTGAGCCAGTTCTGCTCAAATCTACCAAAAATCAAGTCAGGTCTGCTCAAAATCCACCTAAATCCACCCAAAATCTGATCAGGTCTTCCCAAAACCATCCAAAATTTACCCAAAATCGGATCAGGTGTGATTAAAACTACCAAAATTCACCCAAAATCTGATCAGGTGTGCCCAAATCTACCCAGATTTATCCAAAATCCACCCAAAACCTGATCAGGTCTTCTCAAAACCATCCAAAATTTATCCAAAATCCACCCAAATCCACCCAAAATCTGCTCAGGTGTGATTAAATCTTCCAAAATTTATCCAAAATTTATCCAAAATCCACCCAGCTCTGCTCAAATTCACCCAAAATCTGATCAGGTGTGATTAAATCTGCCAAAATTCACCTAAAGTCCACCCAAAATTCACCCAAAATCTGATCAGGTCTTCTCAAAACCATCCAAAATTTATCCAAAATCCACCCAAATCCACCCAAAATCTGATCAGGTGTGATTAAATCTTCCAAAATTTATCCAAAATCCCCCAAAATCCACCCAGCTCTGCTCAAATTTATCCAAACCCACCCAAAATTCAGCCAAGTCTCCCCAAATCTGCCCAAAATTCACCCAAATCGCTTCAAATCCACCCAAAATTTATCCAAAATCCACCCAAAATTTGGTCAGGTCTCAAAATTCAGCCAGGTCTTGTCAAATTTATCCAAAATCCTCCCAAAATTTGGTCAGGTCTGTTCAAATCCACCCAAAATTTATCCAAATCCACCCAAAATTTATCCAAAATCCACCCAAAATTTGGTCAGGTCTGCTCAAATTCACCCAAAATTCACCCAAATCCACCCAAAATTCACCCAAATCTCCTCAAATCTGCCCAGATTTATCCAAAATCCACCCAAATTTTCCCAATTTTTCCCAAAATCCCCCAAAAAAATCCCAATTGGGAAGGAAAAGTTTTAGTTCCGAGCCAGGGAAGGGAAAATCGACCCCAAAAAGTGAAATTTGAGCCCCAAAAAAAGCAAATTTAACCCTAAAAATTGAATTGGAGGCAAATTTAACCCCCCAAAAAATCCAAATCTGGCACAAAAAAATCCAAAATCTGACCCCAAGTTCCAAATTTCATCAAATCCTCCCCCAAAATCCAAATTTGTCCTCCCAAAAAAATTAGATCCCACCCTAAAAATCCCAAATCTGGCCCCAAAAATCCCCAAAAAACCCAAATTTGATCCCAAAAAATCAAAATCTGACCCCAAATTTATCCCAAAAATTTCATTTGGAAAATTCAATTCACAGAAATCCACCTAAAAAAAAAAAATTTTACCCCAAAAAATTCCCAAATAAACCTCCTGGAATTCTGAAAAATATAATAATAAAAAAATCCCAAAAAATCTCAAAAAATTTCCAAAAAAATCCCAAAAAATTTTAAAAAACCCCGAAAAAATTTCCTTAAAAATTCCCCAAAAATTCCCAGAATTCTCAAAAAATCCCCAAAAATTTCCAAAAAAAAATCCCAAAAAATTCCACAAAAATCCCTCCAGAGTTCCAAAAAAATTCCCAAAAACTTCCCCAAAAATCTCCAGAATTTCCAAAAAATTCCCAAAAAATCCCCAAAAATTTCCAAAAAAATTCCACAAAAATCCCTCCAAAGTTCCAAAAATATTCCCAAAAAAATCCCCAAAAATCCTCAAAAAATTCCCAAAAAAATCCCCAAAAATTCCCAAAATTTCCCAAAAAAAACCCCAAAAAATTTCCAAAAAATTCCCAAAAAATTCCACAAAAACCCCTCCAGAGTTCCAGAAAAAATCCAAAAAAATTCCAAAAAATTCCCCTAAAATTTCAAAAAAAATCCCTTCAGAGTTCCAAAAATATTCCTCAAAAATTCCCAAAAAATCCCCAAAAATCCTCAAAAAAATCCCAAAAAAATCCCCAAAAATTCCCATAATTTCCCCAAAAAAACCCCAAAAAATTCCAAAACAAATTCCCAAAAAATCCCAAAAAACCCAAAGAAAATTCCAAAAAAATTACCAAAAAAATCCACAAAAACCCCTCCAGAGTTCCAGAAAAAAATCCCAAAAAATTCCCAAAATTTCCAAAAAAAATTCCCAAAAAATTCCACAAAACCCCCTCCAGAGTTCCAGAAAATATCCCCAAAAATTCAAAAAAAATTCCTAAATTTTTCCCCAAAAAACCCCCAAAAAAACCCAAAAAAATCCCAAAATTTTCCAAAAAAACCCCAAAAAATTCCCAAAATTTCCAAAAAAAAAATTCCCAAAAATTTCCCAGGAGCTGCCAGATCCTCAGGACGGATTTTGGGGGAATTTTGTCACTTTTTGGGTCCTTTTCCCTTCCCAACTCAGCCATAAAAATTGTAAATAAATCCCAAATTCTCCCCAAATTCCCCAAAATTTCCCCCAGCGGTGACTTGGGCTTGAAATTCCCGTTTTTTTCCTCAAAAAAATCCAAATTCCAGCAGAAAAAAAAAAAATTTGGAGTTTTTGAGCAGCAAAAAGCCCCAAAATTTGGATTTTTTTGCTCCAAAATTGAGATTTTTCACCCAAAAATGAAAATTTTCCACCCAAAAATTGAGATTTTTCACCCAAAAATTGAGATTTTTCTACCCACCCAAAAATTGGGATTTTTCCACCCAAAAATGAAAATTTTCTGTCCCAAAATCAGGATTTTCCCAAAAAACTTTGGATTTTCCTCCCAAAATTTGGAATTTTCAACCAAAAATCGAGATTTTTCACTGAAAAATGAAATTTTTCCACCCAAAAATCGAGATTTTAGACCCAAAAACCAAAATTTTCCGCACAAAAATCAGGATTTTAGACCAAAAATTTGGGATTTTACACCCAAAAATTGAGATTTTGGACCCAAAAATTGGGATTTTTCTACCCAAAATTGGGATTTTTCTACTCAAAAATCAGATTTTCCACCTAAAATTTGGGATTTTCGACCCAAAATTCGAATTTTCCACCCAAAAATTTGGATTTTCAACCCAAAATTGGGATTTTTCTACCCAAAAATTAAGATTTTTTGGACCCAAAATTGGGATTTTTCTACCCAAAAATCGGATTTTTCCATCTAAAAATCGGGATTTTCACTGAAAAAATAAAATTTTCCTCCTCAAAATTGGGATTTTTCGACATAAAATTCGAATTTTCATCCCAAAATTTGAGGTTTTCAACCCAAAAATTGGGATTTTTCACTGGAAAATTCAAATTTGCCTTCCAAAAATTGAGATTTTTCTACCCAAAAATTTGGATTTTCAACCCAAAAATTGAGATTTTGGACCCAAAATTGGGATTTTTCTACCCAAAACTTGAGATTTTCCTCCCCAAAATTTGGATTTGCACTGAAAAATTCAAATTTTCCTCCCAAAAATCGAGATTTTCAACCCAAAAATTCCCATTTTCCTCCCCCAAATTTGACATTTTTTCACCCAAAATCGGGATTTTTCCACCCAAAACCGCCTTTTATTTTATTTTATTTCATTTTATTTTATTTTATTCTTTATTTTCTTTATTTTCTGGGAATTTTCGGGGGGGGAGAGAAAAAAAAATCGGGAATTTTTGTAAAAGTTTTTCTGGGGATTGAAAAAAAAATTTTTTTGCTTTTTTCTTTTTTTCTTTTTTTTTTTGTTTTTAGGAATTTTTTGGGGGAGGGGAGGGACGGGCTGGGGATGATGTAATAAATATGTAAATATATGCAAATGAGCCCGAATTTTGGGGAATTTTTGGGGGTCTGGAAGCGATTTTGGGGGAAAATTTGGGATTTTGGGGGAAAATTTGGGGAAATTTGGGGGATTTTTGGGGGTCCTAGGGGTGATTTTGGGGGAAAATTTGGGGGGGTCCAGAAGGAATTTGGGGGAAATTGGGGGATTTTGGGGGGTCTGGAAGTGATTTCGGGGGAAAATTTGGGGAAATTTGGGGGATTTTGGGGGAAATTTGGGGGATTTGGGGGAAAATTTGGAGGAGATTTGGTGGGAAATTTGGGATTTTGGGGGTCCCAGATCAATTTTGGGGGGTCCTGGGGGAATTTTTGGGGAAAATTTGGGGGGATTTGGGGGAAATTTGGGGGTTTGGGGAAAATTTGGGATTTTGGGGGATTTGGGTGAATTTTTGGGGAATTTTTGGGGTCCTGGGGGTGATTTTGGGGGAAATTTGGGGGGTCCAGAAGGAATTTGGGAGAAATTTGGGGATTTTTGGGGGGTCTGGAAGTGATTTTGGGGTAAATTTGGGGGTCCCAGATCAATTTTTGGGGAGTCCTGGGGAATTTTGGGGATCCCCAAGGGAATTTTGGGGAAATTTGGGGGGTCCAGAAGAAATTTGGGGGAAAATTGGGGGGATTTTTGGGGGTCTGGAAGAAATTTTTGGGGAAAATTTGGGGGGTCCCGGGGGAATTTGGGGGGTCCTGGGGGAATTTTTGGGGGGAAATTTGGAGGGTTTGGGATTTTGGGGGGTCCCGGGGGAAATTTGGGACTTTTGGGGGGTCCAGGGGTGATTTTGGGGGAAATTTGGGGGGTCTCAGGGGAAATCTGGGGGTCCTGAGGGTGATTTTTGGGGAGATTTCAGGGGAAATTTGGGGGTCCTGGGGGAATTTGGGGGAAATTTGGCAGAAATTTGGGATTTTGGGGGGTCCCAGATCAATTTTGGGGGGATTTTGGGGAAAATTTGGGATTTTTGGGGGGTCTGGAAGTGATTTTTTGGGGGAATTTTGGGGGTTCTCAGATCAATTTTGGGGGTCCCAAGGGGATTTGGGGGAAATTTGGGATTTTGGGGGAAATTTGGATTATTTTGGGGAAATTTGGGGGTCCAGAAGAAATTTGGGGGATTTTAGGGGGGTCCTGAGGGGGATTTTGGGTAAAATTTGGGGGGATTTGGGGGAAAATTTGGGATTTTGGGGGTCCCAGATCAATTGTGGGGGAGTCCTGGGGAATTTTGGGAAAATTTGGGAGATTTTGGGGAGTCCAGAGGTGATTTTTGGGGAAAATTTGGGGGATTTTTGGGGGTCCAGAAGGAATTTGGGGGATTTTGGGGGGTCTGGAAGTGAATTTTGGGGGAATTTTGGGGGTTCTCAGATCAATTTTTGGGGGTCCTGGGGTGATTTTTTGAAAAAAATTTGGGGGATTTAGGGGACCCTGAGGGAGATTTTGGGGAAAATTTGGGGGGATTTTGGGGGAAATTTGGGGGTCCAGAAGGAATCTGGGGAAAATTTGGGGAAATTCGGGGGTTTTGGGTAAAATTTGGGGAATTTGGGGGAGATTTGGGGGTCCAGAAGGAATTTGGGGGAAAATTGGGGGATTTTGGGGGGATCTGGAAGTGATTTTTGGGGGGAATTTGGGAAATTTTAGGGGGTCCTGAGGGGGATTTCGGGTAAAATTTGGGGGGATTTGGGGGAAAATTTGGGATTTTTGGGGGTCCCAGATCAATTTTTGGGGGTCCTGGGGGAATTTTTGGGGGAATTTTGGGGGTCCTGGGGTGATTTGGGGAGAAAATTTGGGGAAATTTGGGGGATTTTTGGGGGGTCTGGAAGTGATTTTGAGGGAAAATTTGGGGGAATTTTTGGGGAAATTTGGGGGATTTTTGGGGGTCCAGAAGAAATTTGGGGAAATTTGGGGGATTTTAGGGGGTCCTGAGGGGGATTTGGGGAAAATTTGGGATTTTGGGGGTCCCAGATCAATTTTTGGGGGTCCTCAGGGGGGATTTGGGGGAAATTTTTGGGGAATTTTGGGGGTCCCAAGGGGATTTTGGGAGAAATTTGGGATTTTGGGGGATCCAGGGGTGATTTTGGGAGAAATTTGGGGGATTTTTGGGGGTCCCGGGGGGGATTTTGGGGAATTTTGGGTTTTTTCTCCCAAATTTTCGCGGGGCCTCGGCCGGAAGTGGGGGAGGGGCGGGGGCGGGGTGGGGGAGGGGCGGCGCGTGCGGCCCTGATGGTCCCAAAATATCCCAAAATATCCCAAAAATATCCCAAAATCCCCCAAATTAACCCCCAAAAATATCCCAAAATATTCCAAAATATCCCCAAAAAATCCCAAAAATATCCCAAAATTTCCCCAAATCATCCCCAAAATATCCGAAAATATCCAAAAAAAATCCCAAAAATACCCCAAAATATCCCAAAAATATACAAAAAAGAACCCAAAAAATCCAAAAATATCCCAAAATTTCCCCAAAATATCCCAAAAAATCCCCAAAAATCCCCCCAAAATATCCCAAAATATCCCCAAAATTTCCCCAAAATATCCCCAAAATATCCCAAAATTTCCCCAAAATATCCCAAAATATTCCAAAAAATCCCCAAAATATCCCAAAAATATCCCAAAATATCCCAAAAAATCCCAACATCCCCCAAATTAACCCCAAAATCCCCCAAAATATCCCAAAATTCCCCAAAATCCCCCCAAAATTATCCCAAACCCCCCAAATTTATTTTTTATTTTTATTTTTTTTGCCTCCCCCCTCTCTTCCCTGGGGGGGGATGGGGATGACAAAAAACCCAATTTTTTATTTTTAATTTTATTTTTAATTTTTACCATCCCAAATTCTTTTGAGACATCCCAAATTTTTTTTTGGGGGTCCCAAATTTTTTAGGGGGTCCCCAATTTTTTTGGGGGTTTCCAAAATTTTTTTTAATTTTTGGGGGGGGGTCAGGGCGGTTCCCTCATTTTTTTGGGGGGTCTCTGGAGCTGCCGCTGTTTTGGAGCCCCTTGAGCTGCGCCAGGAGCTGCTCGATGAATTCCTGCGATTAATTAACCGCTAATTAATTCATTCAGTTTTTAATTACGCCCTCCCGGCGCCCCTCCCCCCTCCTAAAAAAAAAAAAAAAAAAAAAAAACCGGAAATTCGCTGCCCGAATTTTTTTGCCTTTTAAAGTCCGGACTTGAAACCGGAGCTGCGACAACAACAGAGCGGTGGGGGAGGGGAAATTTGGGATTCCCAAAAAAAAAAAATATTCCTGAAATTTTCCTTCCTCAGAAAAAGCTTAAAGTGAAAAGAAAAAGTCGGTAAATTAAAAGAATAAAAAATCTTTAAATATAAAAAAAATCCCTAAATTAAAAAAATATATATATTCCTAAAATTTTCCTTCCTCAAAAAAATCTTAAAATTAAAAGAAAAAGTCGGTAAATTAAAAGAATAAAAAATCCCTAAATATAAAAAAAATCTCTAAATTAAAAGAAAAATCCCAAAATTAAAAAAAAACCTCAATTAAAAAAAACCTCAATTAAAAAAAATCCCCTAAATTAAAAAAAGACAAAATCCCAAAATATTAAAAAATATATTCCTAAAATTTCCCTTCCCAAAAAAATCTTAAAATTAAAAGAAAAAGTCCTTAAATTAAAAGAATAAAAAAATCTTTAAATATAAAAAAATCCCTTCTTTAAAAAAGACAAAATCCCAAAATATTAAAAAATAATCCCAAAGTTAAAAAAAATATATTCCTAAAATTCCCTTCCCCAAAAAAAACCTAAAATGAAAAGAAAAAGTCGCTAAATTTAAAGAATAAAAAATCTCTAAATATAAAAAAATCCCTAAATTAAAAAAAAACCTAAATTAAAAAAACCTAAATTAAAAAAAATCCCCTAAATTAAAAAAAAAATCCCAAAATTAAAAAAAAAAAGTTTCCTAAAAAATCCCTCCCCAAAGAAATCTTAAAATTAAAAGAAAAAAATGGCTAAATTTAAAAAAAATAAAAAATCCTAAAATATAAAAAAAATCCCTAAATTAAAAAAAAATCCCAAAATAAAAAAATCCCAAAATTAAAAAAAATCCTCAAAATTTAAAAAAAAATCCCTAAAGTTAAAAAAATCCCTAAATTAAAAAAAATCCCTAAATTAAAAAAATCCTAAATAAAAAAACCCCAAAATTTAAAAAAAAATCCTAAAGTTAAAAAAACCCCAAGATTAAAAAAAACCCAAAATAAAAAAAATCCAAAATTTAAAAAAAATGCCTAAAGTTAAAAAAAATCCCTAAATTTAAAAAAAATCCCAAAATTAAAAAAATCCCAAAATAAAAAAAATCCCAAAATTAAAAAAAATCCCAAAATAAAAAAAATCAAAATTAAAAAAACCCAAATTAAAAAAAACAAAATTTAAAAAAAATCCCCAAAATTAAAAAAAAATAAAATTTCATTTATTACTCGCGTGTCAGCTGTGCAGGAACTCAGGATGCTCTAAATCGGGGAGGTGGGGCTCATTAATTAATTTAATTAATTAAATTAATTAATTAAATTAATTAAGGGGTGGGGGAGGGGTGACCCAAACCCCAAAATTTCTCCCCAAATTCTCACCCGGAGTTTCCGGGCTCGCTCCCGGTCCGTCTCCCAGCTCCAGGAGTTCGTCGATGTTCAGCTCGTCCGGGATGTCACCTTCCTGTGGGGGAGGGGCGCGTGTCCCCAACCCCCCGGTGTCCCCAAATTCCCCCCGGTGTCCCCTAACCCCCCCGGTGTCCCCAAAATTCCTCCCGGTGTCCCCTAAAATTCCTCCCCGGTGTCCCCAACCCCCCCCGGTGTCCCCAAATTCCTCCCCGGTGTCCCCAAATTCCCTCCCCGGGTGTCCCCAAATTCCTCCCCCGGTGTCCCCAAATTCCTCCCGGTGTCCCCAAATTCCCCCCGGTGTCCCCAAATCCCTCCCGGTGTCCCCAAATTCCTCCCCGGTGTCCCCAAATTTCCCCCGGTGTCCCCAAATCGGTGTCCCCAAATTCCTCCCCCGGTGTCCCCAAATTCTTCCCGGTGTCCCCAAATTCCTCCCCGGTGTCCCCAAATTCCTCCCGGTGTCCCCAAATTCCTCCCCGGTGTCCCCAAATTCCCTCCCCGGTGTCCCCAAAATTCCCCCCCCGGTGTCCCCAAATTCCTCCCGGTGTCCCCTAAATTCCTCCCGGTGTCCCCCAAAATTCCTCCCGGTGTCCCCAAATTCCCCCCGGTGTCCCCAAAATTCCCCCCCCGGTGTCCCCAAATTCCCTCCCCGGTGTCCCCAAATTCCCCCCGGTGTCCCCAAATTCCTCCCGGTGTCCCCAAATTCTCCCCCGGTGTCCCCAAAATTCCCCCGGTGTCCCCAAATTCCTCCCGGTGTCCCCAACCCCCCCGGTGTCCCCTAAATTCCTCCCCGGTGTCCCCAAATTCTCCCCCGGTGTCCCCAAATTCCTCCCGGTGTCCCCAACCCCCCCCCCGGTGTCCCCAAATTCCTCCCCCGGTGTCCCCAAATTCTCCCCGGTGTCCCCAAATTCCTCCCCCGGTGTCCCCAAAATTCCTCCGGTGTCCCCAAATTCCTCCGGTGTCCCCAAATTCCTCCCCCGGTGTCCCCAAATTCCCCCCCGGTGTCCCCAAATTCCTCCCGGTGTCCCCAAAATTCCTCCCGGTGTCCCCAACCCCCCCGGTGTCCCCAAATTCCCTCCCGGTGTCCCCAAATTCCCCCCCCGGTGTCCCCAAATTCCTCCCGGTGTCCCCAAATTCCCCCGGTGTCCCCAAATTCCTCCCGGTGTCCCCAAATTCCCCCCCCGGTGTCCCCAAATTCCTCCCCCGGTGTCCCCCAAATTCTCCCCGGTGTCCCCAACCCCCCCCCCGGTGTCCCCAAACCCGCCCCTCCCCCCCCCGTCCGCTCCCTCCGGGATGTCGCGACTCGGCCCCTCCCCCACCCGCTCCGTCTGTCCGTTCCCCACGGTGGGGGGGGAGATACCCTCGGTGGGACACTCTCGGGATTCGTCCCAGTCCCGGTTCCGGTCCCGGTCCCGGTTCTGTTCCCCAGTCCCGGTCCCGGTTCTGTTCCCGGTCCCATCCCCGGTTCCATTCCCAGTTCTGGTCCCGGTCCCATTCCCGGTCCCGGGATTCTGCTCCCGGTTCCGTTTCCCCGTCCCGGTCCCATTCCCGGTTCCATTCCCAGTCCCGGTTCCGTTCCCGGTTCTGTTCCCGGTCCCAGTCCCGGTCCCGATCCTCCCAGTCCCATTCCCATTCCCGGTCTCGATTCTGTTCCCGGTTCTGTTCCCAGTCCCAGTCCCATTCCCGGTCCCGGTTCCATTCCGGTTCTATTCCCAGTCCAGTTCCAGTCCCGGTTCCGTTTCCATTCCCAGTCCCGGTTCTGTTCCCAGTCCCGGTTCTATTCCCCAGTCCCGGTTCTGTTCCCGGTCCCATTCCCGGTCTCGATCCTCCCGGTCCATTCCCGGTCCCGGTTCCATTCCCGGTTCCGTTTCCATTCCCAGTCCCGGTTCTGTTCCCAGTCCCATTCCCGGTTCCATTCCCGGTCCCGGTCCCGTTCCTGGTTCTATTCCCAGTCCCGGTTCTGTTCCCGGCCCCATTCCCGGTCTCGATCCTCCCGGTCCAATTCCCGGTCCCGTTCCCGGTTCTGTTCCCAGTCCCAGTCCCGATCCCAGTCCCATTCCCGGTCCCGATTCTGTTCCCGGTTCCATTCCCAGTCCCGGTTCCGTTCCCAGTCCCAATCCCGTTCTCGGTTCTGTTCCCAGTCTCATTCCCGGTCCCGGTTCCGTTCCCAGTCCCAGTCCCGGTCCCGGTCCCGGTCCTGATCCCCTCGGTCCAATTCCCGGTCCTGGTCCCGCTCCCGGTTCCGTTCCTGTTCTATTCCCAGTCCCGGTCCCGGTTCTGTTCCCGGTCCCCATCCTCCCAGTCCAATTCCCGATCCCGATCCCATTCCCGGTCCTATTCCCAGTCCCGTTCCCAGTCTCATTCCCGGTCTCAGTCCCGGTCCCGATCCTCCCGGTCCAATTCCCGGTCCTGGTCCCGGTCCCGGTTCCGTTCCTGGTGCTATTCCCAGTCCCATTCCCGGTCCCGGTCCCGATCCTCCCAGTCCCCATTCCCGGTCCCATTCCCGGTTCTGTTCCAGTCCCATTCCCGGTCCCAGTTCCTTCTCCGGGTCCCGGTCCCGGTCCCGTTCCCGGTTCCAGTCCCATTCCCGGTCCCCATCCCAGTCCCCATCCCGGCCCCGGTTCCAGTCCCGGTCCCGGTTTCATTCCCGGTCCCGGGTCCAGTCCCGTTCCCGGTCCCCATTCCCAGTTCCCATTCCTTATCCTGGTCCCATTCCCGGTCCCCGTTCCTTCTCCCGGTCCCAGTTCTGGTCCCGGTCCCGGTCCCGGTCCTGGTCCCATCCCAGTCCTGTTATAATTCCCGGTCCCGGTTCTGTTCCAGGTCCCGGTCCCGGTCCCCATCCTGGTCCAGGTCCCTGTCCCGGTCCCCATCCTGGTCCTGGTCCCGGTCCCGGTCCCGGTCCCGGTCCCGGTCCCGGTTCCCATCTTTATCCCATTCCTGGTCCCCGTTCCTTATCCTGGTCCGTTTCCCGGTCCCATTCCCGGTCCCGGTTCCGTTCCCGGTCCCCATTCCCGGTCCTGCTCCCTCTCCCACTCCCTGGTCCCGGTCCATTCTCGGTCCCGGTTCCGTTCCCCGGTCCCGATCCTGGTCCTGCTCCTCTCCCACTCCCTGGTCCCGGTCCCATTCCCGGTCCCGGTTCCGTTCCCGGTCCCCATTCCCGGTCCTGCTCCCTCTCCCACTCCCTGGTCCCGGTCCCATTCCCGGTCCCGGTTCCGTTCCCGGTCCCCATTCCCGGTCCCGATCCTGGTCCTGCTCCCTCTCCCGCTCCCTGGTCCCGTTCCGGATCCCGACCCCGGTCCATTTCCCGGTCCCGGTCCATTTCCCGGTCCTATTCCCGGTCTCTTCCTATCCCAGTCCTCGTTCCCTTCCCCGGTCCCGTTCCCGGTCCATTTCCCTTTCCGAATCTCCTTCCCGGTCCCAGTTCAGTTCCCGGTCCATTTCCAGCCCCGATCCTTATCCCGGTCCCGGTTCGGTTCCCCGGTACCGTCCCCGAGCCTCCATCCCAATTCCCGGTCCCGATCCTGATCCCAGTTCCATTCCCGGTCCATCCCCGGCAGAACTTCCCGAGCCTCCATCCCCGGTCCCGGTCCCGGTCCCGCTCCTGGTCCATTTTCCATCCCGGTCCCGGTGCCGGTTCCCCCGTCCCATTCCCGGTCCAATCCCGGTTCTCATCCCGGTTCCGGTACCGTCCCCGGTACAGCTCCCCGAGCCTCCCGTCCATCCACTGCTCCGTGTCCATCCCGGTCCCGGTCCCGGTTCCCGGTTCCTTTGCCCCATCCCCGGTCCCGGTGCCGGTTCCCCTGCCCCATCCCCGATTCCCGGTTCGATTCCGGTCCCGGTGCCGGTTTCCCTGCCCCATCCCCGATTCCCGGTTCGATCCCGGTCCATTCCCGGTGCCGGTTCCGGTACCCGTCCCCGGTACAGCTCCCCGAGCCTCCCGTCGATCCACTGCTCCGTGTCCAGCCTCCTCTGCAGCTCCTGCCGGTTGTACTTGACCGTGACCCGCGCCGAGCGCCGCTGCACGCCGGGACTGCGGCCCGGGGACCCCCGGCCCGGTTCGAGCCCCCCCGGGGACCCCCGGCCCGGTTCCAGCCCCCCCCGGCCCTGCCGGTGCCGCCCCACCCGGTTCGCCGCCATCGCTCCGGCCGCGGCTCCGGGGCGGCCGCCGCGGGTAGGGGGCGAGGGGGCGTGGCTTAAATGGGCGTGGCTAAAATAAAGATAGTTCATTTGTCAAAAAAGGAAGGGGCGGGACTTAAAGGGGCGGGGCTTAAATGGGAACGCTCCTTAAGTTATTATAGTCCCATAAAGGGGAGGGGGCGTGGCTTAAATGGGGCGTGGTTTAAATGGGGAACGCCCTTTAAATCATTATAGCGCCATATACAAAAGGAGAGGGGCGTGGCTTAAAGGGGGCGTGGCTTAAATGGGAACGCCCTTAAATCAATATAGCGCCATATACAAAGAGAAGGGGCGTGGCTTAAGGGGGGCGTGGCTTAAATGGGAACGTCCCAAGTAATTATAGCCCCGTATACAAGTGTGGGCGGGGGCTTAAAGGGGGCGGGGCTTAAATGGGAACGCTCCTTAAGTCATTATAGTCCCATAGATAAAGGGGGAGGGGCGTAGCTTAAAGGGGGCGTGGTTTAAATGGGGAACGCCCCTAGTAATTATAGCCCCGTATACACGTGGGGGTGGGGCTTAAAGAGGACGTGGCTTAAAGGGAAACGCCCACTTGTAAAAAAGGGGGAGGGGCTTAAATGGGGAACTCGCCCAGAGCCGCCCCTCAAATCTTCAGAGATTCCCAGACCCCAAAATTCCCCCAAATCCTCCCAAAATTCCCCAAATCCTCCCAAAATTCCTCGGACGCCAAAATTTCCCAAGTTTCCGGATATCAAATTCCCCCAAAAATTCTACCAGATCCCAAAATCACCCCCAAAAATCCCTCAGATCCCAAAATCACCCCCAAAATCCCCCAGACCCCAAAATCCCCCAAAATGCCTCAAAACCCCCAGATGCCAAAAATCCCCCTAAAATTCCCCCAAACCCCCCAGACCCCCAAATCCTCCCAAAATCCCCCAAATCCCCAAAATCCTCCCAAAACCCTCACACCTCAAAATCCTCCCAAAATCCCCCAGGACCAAAAACCCCCAAAATTCCCCCGAAATCTCCCAGACCCCAAAATCTCTGAAAATTCCCAAATCCCCCCAAAATCCGCCAGACTCCCAAAATCCCCTCAAAATTTCCCAAAATTCCTCAGACCCCCAAATCCCCCCAGACCAAAGTCTCTTCCCAGAATCCCCTCAAAATTCCCAAAATCACCCAGGCAGCAAAATCCTTCCAAAATTCCTCAGACACCAAAATCCCCCAGACCCTAAAATCCCCCCAAATCCCCAAATTCTTCCCAAAATTCCCCAGACCCCAAAATCTCCCCAAATCCCTTAAATCCACACAGACCCCAAAATCCCCCAGACACCAAAACCCCAAATGGGATTTTTTTTTTGGGTGGGA
The DNA here is from genome assembly GCA_034336665.1 of Luscinia megarhynchos. NCBI lineage: Eukaryota > Metazoa > Chordata > Aves > Passeriformes > Muscicapidae > Luscinia > Luscinia megarhynchos. The sequence continues at coordinate 164,294 of JAPFBE010000062.1, forward strand.
TTTGGGATTTTTTTGGGTGGAATTTGGGACTTTTGGGGGGGAATTTGGGATTTTTTTGGAGGGAAATTTGAGATTTTTTTGGGAGGGAAATTTGGGATTTTTTTGAGTGGAATTTGGGATTTTATGAGGGGAAATTTGGGATTTTTTCAGAGGAATTTGGGATTTTTTGGGAGGGAAATTTGGGATTTTTTGGGAGGGAAATTTTGGATTTTTGGGAGGGAAATTTGAGATTTTTTGGGGAGGGAAATTTGGGATTTTTGGGTGGGATTTGGGATTTTTCAGGGAATTTGGGATTTTTTGGGGGGGGGATTTGGGATTTTTTTGGGAGGGATTTGGGATTTTTTGGGGGGAGATTTGGGATTTTTTTGGGTGGAATTTGGGATTTTATGAGGGGAAATTTGGGATTTTTTTCGGGGGGATTTGGGATTTTTTCAGGGGAATTTGGGATTGTTTTGGAGAAGGAGATTTGGGATTTTTTCCATCGGATTTGAAATTTTTTTCAGGGGAATTTGGGATTTTTTGGGGGTGGAAAATTGGGATTTTTTTGGGGGGGGGATGCTCAGGAATTTGGGGGTGCTGGGATTCGGGCTGGTTCCAATTTTTCCCTTTATTCCAACAAATCCCTGGAACGTACAAAACCCTCCCCAAATCATTCCCCAACCCCAAAATCCTCACGATTCGACCCAAAAATCACAAACTCCCCCTCCCCCCAAAAAACACACAAAAATCACTGGGACCCCCCCAAAAAATCCAAACCCAGGTGGGAAAATGGGGGGAATGCCTCAAATTGGGGGGATTTTGGGGGATTTTTTGGGTTTTTTTGGGAGGTTTTTTGGGATTGTTTTATTTTTTTAGGGAACAAGGATTCCCCACCCTCATTTCCCCAAATTCTGATTTTTTTTTCTTTTCTCTACAAAAATCACTAAAAATCACCTGGGGGAGCAGATCATTATCAGGAGGGGGTTTTGGGAATTTTTGGGGATTTTTTTTTGGTTTTTTGGGTTTTTTGGGTTTTGATCAGAGATTCCCCACCCTCTTTTCCCCAAAATTTCCCAATTTTTAAAATATTCTCTAGAAAAATCACTAAAAATCACCCAGGGTGGGGCAGAGCACGGATCATTATCAGGAGGGGGTTTTGGTGATTTTTTGGGGGTTTTTTGGGATTTTTTTGGGTTTTTTGGGGAGGGATCAGAGATTCCCCACCCTCTTTTCCCCAAGATTTCCCCTTTTTTTTCCTCTTTTCCCTACAAAAATCACTAAAAATCACCCGGGGTGGGGCAGAGCACGGATCATTATCAGGAGGGGGTTTTGGGGAAATTTTTGGGATTTTTTTGTTTTTTGGGTTTTTTGGGGGTTGTTGGGGATTCCCACCCTCTTTTCCCCAAAATTTCCCAATTTTTTTCCTCTTTTCCCTACAAAAATCACTAAAAATCACCCGGGGTGGAGCAGAGCACGGATCATTATCAGGAGGGGGTTTTGGGGAAATTTTTGGGATTTTTTGGGGATTTTTTTGGGGTTTTTTGGGGAGGGATCAGAGATTCCCCACCCTCATTTCCCCAAAATTTCCCCATTTTTTTTCCTCTTTTCCCTACAAAAATCACTAAAAATCACCCGGGGGTGGAGCAGAGCACAGATCATTATCAGGAGGGGGTTTTGGGGAAATTTTTGGGATTTTCTTTTTGTTTTTTGGGTTTTTTGGGGGTTGTTGGGGATTCCCACCCTCTTTTCCCCAAAATTTCCCCATTTTTTTCTTTCTTTTCCCTACAAAAATCACTAAAAATCACCCAGGGGTGGGGCAGAGCACGGATCATTATCAGGAGGGGGTTTTGGGGAAATTTTTGGGATTTTTTTGGGTTTTTTGGGTTTTTTGGAGGACAGGGATCCCCACCCTCTTTTCCCCAAAATTTCCCCTTTTTTTTCCTCTTTTCCCTACAAAAATCACTAAAAATCACCCGGGGGTGGGGCAGAGCACGGATCATTATCAGGAGGGGGTTTTTTGGGATTTTTGGGGATACTTTCGGGGTGTTTGGGGTGGTTTTGGGGGGCTCAGGCCGGGTAGGGATCCTTCATCAGGCACTCGCGATCCTCCGGGCTCGGCGGCGCTCGCGGCGTCCGGCGGCAGCGGCGAAGGGCGAGGCTGAGCAGCGAGCCCAGGGCGGCGCCCAGGGCCAGCAGCCCCCCGAAAACGGCCCCTGGGGGAGAAATTGGGGGTCAGGGACAGTGGGGACATTGGGGACATTGGGGTGACACTGAACCAGGGCCAGCAGCCCCCCGAAAACGGCCCCTGGGGGAGAAATGGGGGTCAGGGACATTTGGGGACATTGGGGTGGCACCAAACCAGGGCCAGCAGCCCCCAAAACGGCCCCTGGGGGAGAAATGGGGGGTCGGGGACAGTGGGGACACTGGGGACATTGGGGGGATTGGGGACATTGGGGACATTTTGGGGACACTGGGGACATTGGGGGATTTGGGACATTGGGGGACATTTGGGACATTGGGGACAGTGGGGACAGTTGGAGACACTTGGGAATTTTGGGGAATTTTTGGGAATTTTTGGGAATTTTTGGGGTCATTTTAGGGTCATTTTAGGGACATTTTGGGGACATCGGGGACATTTGGGGACATTGGGGTGGCACCAAACCAGGGGCCAGCAGCCCCCAAAACGGCCCCTGGGGAGAAATGGGGTCAGGGACACTGAGGGGACATTGGGGACATTGGGTGACACTGAACCCCGAGCTCAGGGCGGCTTTCAGGGCCAGCAGCCCCCTAAAAACGGCCCCTGGGGAGAAATTAGGGGGTCAGGGACACTGAGGGGACATTGGGGACATTGGGGACATTGGGGTGGCACCAAACTAGGGCCAGCAGCCCCCTAAAACGGCCCCTGGGGACAAAAATGGGGGTCAGGGACACTTAGGGGACACTTGGGGAATTTTTGGGAATTTTTTGGGGAATTTTTGGGGTCATTTTAGGGTCATTTTGGGGACATTTTGGAGACATTGGGGACATTGGGGACATTGGGGTGGCACCAAACCAGGGCCAGCAGCCCCCCAAAAACGGCCCCTGGGGGGAGAAATTGGGGGGTCAGGGATATTGGGGACACTTGGGGACACTTGGAGACACTTGGGGAATTTTGGGGAATTTTTTGGGAATTTTTTGGGGAATTTTTGGGGTCATTTCAGGGTCATTTTAGGGACATTGGGGACATTGGGGACATTGGGGTGGCACCAAACCAGGGCCAGCAGCCCCCCAAAAACGGCCCCTGGGGGAGAAATTGGGGGTCAGGACATTGGGGACATTGGGGACATTGGGAACATTGGGGGGGATTTGGGGACATTGGGGACATTTTGGGGACACTGGGGACATTGGGGGCATTGGGGGGATTTGGGGACATTGGGGACAGTGGGGACATTGGGGACACTGGGGAATTATTGGGAATTTTTTGGGGAATTTTTTAGGTCATTTTCGGGTCATTTTCGGGACATTTTGGGGACATTTAGGGGACATTGAGGGACATTGGGGACATTGGGGACATTTTGGGGACAGTGGGGACATTTTGGGGACACTTAGGGAATTTTTTGGGAATTTTTTGGGGAATTTTTGGGGTCATTTTAGGGTCATTTTGGGGACATTTGGGGACATTTGGGGACATTCAGGGACATTGGGGACAGTGGGGACACTTGGAGACACTTGGGGAATTTTGGGGAATTTTTGGGGTCATTTCAGGGTCATTTTAGGGACATTGGGGACATTGGGGTGGCACCAAACCAGGGCCAGCAGCCCCCCGAAAACGGCCCCTGGGGACAGAAATTGGGGGTCAGGGACATTGGGGACACTTGGGGACATTGGGGTGGCACCAAACCAGGTTAGCAGCCCCCCAAAAACGGCCCCTGGGGACACAAATGGGGGGGTCAGGGACATTTTGGGGACATTGGGGACATTTTGGGGACACTGGGGGTGACACTGAACCCCGAGCCCAGGGCGTGCTCCCTAGGGCCAGCAGCCCCCCCAAAAAGCGGCCCCTGGGAACAGAAATTGGGGGTCAGGGACATTGGGAACACTGGGGGGATTGGGGACATTGGGGACAGTGGGGACAGTGGGGACATTGGGGACATTGGGGACAGTGGGGACATTGGGGACATTGGGGTGGCACCAAACCAGGGCCAGCAGCCCCCTGAAAAACGGCCCCTGGGGGGAGAAATGGGGGTCAGGGACATTGGGGACACTGGGGACAGTGGGGGACATTGGGGGACATTGGGGGGACATTGGGGGGGGATTGGGACATTGGGGGACATTGGGGACATTGGGGGGATTGGGGACATTGGGGACATTTGGGACATTGGGGACATTGGGAACACTGGGGGAATTTTGGGGAATTTTTTGGGGAATTTTTGGGGGTCATTTTAGGGTCATTTTGGGGGAGAAATTTGGGACATTTTGGGGACATTTGGGGACATTATAGGGTCATTTTAGGGACAGTGGGGACATTGGGGACACTTGGGGAATTTTTGGGAATTTTTTGGGAATTTTTTGGGGTCATTTTAGGGTCATTTTTGGGGACATTTTGGGGACATTTGGGAACTTTTGGGGACATTTGGGGACATTGGGGACATTTTGGGGACATTTGGGGATATTTTAGGGACATTTGGGGACATTTGGGAACTTTTGGGGACATTTAGGGGACATTTTAGGATCATTTTGGGGACAGTGGGGACATTGGGGACACTTGGGGAATTTTGGGGAATTTTTTGGGAATTTTTGGGGTCATTTTAGGGTCATTTTGGGGACATTTTGGGGACATTTGGGAACTTTTGGGGACATTTGGGGACATTTTAGGGTCATTTTGGGGACATTTGGGGACATTTTGAGGACATTTGGGAACTTTTGGGGACATTTGGGGACATTTTAGGGTCATTTTGGGGACATTTGGGAACTTTTGGGGACATTTGGGGACATTTTTGGGGTAATTTTGGGGACATTAAACACATTGGGGACATTAGAATTTTTGGGAATTTTTTGGGGTCATTTTAGGGTCATTTTGTGGACATTTTGGGGACAGTGGGGACATTTTGGGGACATTTGGGAACTTTTGGGGACATTTGGGGACATTTTAGGGTCATTTTGGGGACAGTGGGGACATTTTGGGGACACTTGGGGAATTTTTGGGAATATTTTGGGAATTTTTGGGGTCATTTTAGGGTCATTTTAGGGACATTTTGGGGACATTGAGGACATTTGGGAACTTTTGGGGACATTTGGGGACATTGGGGACATTTTGGGGACATTTGGGGATATTTTGGGGACATTTGGGGACATTTGGGAACTTTTGGGGACATTTGGGGCCATTTTAGGGACACTTGGGGATATTTTGGGGACATTTTGGGGACATTTGGGGACATTTGGGGACATTTGGGGATATTTGGGGACATTTTGGGGACATTTGTGGACCCAAATTTCACCTTTGGAAGAGAAGAATCTCCAGAATTCGGCGCCGAGATCATCTGGGAGGGAAAAGAGAGAATCGGGGATTTGGGGAAATTTGGGAATTTTGGGGAAAAACTTGGGACAAATTTTGAGGAATTTTGGGGCAAATTTTGAGGAATTTTGGGTGGGATTTGGGGGAATTTTGGGGCAAATTTTGGGAATTTTGGGGAAATTTTGGGTAAAATTTTGGGGCAAATTTTGAGGAATTTTGGGTGGGATTTGGGGGAATTTTGGGGAATATTTGGGAATTTTGGGGAAATTTTGAAGAATTTTGGAAGGGATTTGGGGGAATTTTGGGGAAAATTTTGGGGCAAATTTTGAGGAATTTTTGGGCAGAATTTGGGGGAATTTCTTTGGAAAATTTTGGGAATTTTGGAGAAATTTTGAGGAATTTTGGATGGGATTTGGGGGAATTTTGGGGAAAAATTTGGGGAACTTTGGACAGGATTTGGGGATTTTGGGGGGAAAATTTTTGGGAATTTTTGGGAAAATTTTGGGAATTTCGGGGCAAATTTTGAGGAATTTTGGGCGGGATTTGGGGGAATTTTGATGGAAAATTTTTGGGAATTTTGGGGAAAATTTTGGGAATTTCGGGGCAAATTTTGAGGAACTTTGGACAAGAATTGAGGGAATTTCTTTGGAAAATTTTTGGGAATTTTGGGGAAAATTTTGAGGAATTTTTTTAATTTGGGGATGAATTTTGAATTTCAGGATGGATTTTTTTTTTTTAATTTGGGGATGAATTTTTTTAAATTTGGGGATGAATTTTATTGATTTTGGGATGCATTTTTTTAATTTAGGGATGAATTTTTTTGATTTTGGGGATGAATTTTTTTGAATTTCAGGATGGATTTTTTTTTAATTTGGGGATAAATTTTTTTTATTTTGGGGATTAATTTTTTTAATTTGAGGATGAATTATTTTGAATTTCAGGACGGATTTTTTGGATTTCAAGGCCAATTTTGAATCGGTTTTTTTTGACTTTCAGGACGGATTATTTTTTTAATTTGGGGATGAATTTTTTTAAATTTGGGGATGAATTTTATTGATTTTGGGATGAATTTTTTTAATTTGGGGATGGATTTCAGGACGGATTATTTTCTAATTTGGGGATGGAATTTTTTTTAATTTCAGGACAGATTTTTTTAAATTTGAGGATGAATTATTTTGAATTTCAGGACGGATTTTTTGGATTTCAAGGCCAATTTCGAAGCGGATTTTTTTGGATTTCAGGACGGATTTTTTTTCAAATTTGCGGCTGGATTTTTTTAATTTGGGGATGGAATTTTTTTTAATTTCAGGACGGATTTTTTTTAATTTGGGTATGAATTTTTTTAATTTGAGGATGAATTATTTTGAATTTCAGGACGGATTTTTTGGATTTCAAGGCCAATTTTGAAGCGGATTTTTTTGGATTTCAGGACAGATTTTTTGGATTTCAAGGCCAATTTTGAAGCGGATTTTTTTGGATTTCAGGACGGGATTTTTTGGATTTCAGGACGGATTTTTTGGATTTCAAGGCCGATTTTGAATTGGATTATTTTGAATTTCAGGACGGATTTTTTGGATTTCAAGGCCGATTTTGAAGCGGATTTTTTTGGATTTCAGGACGGATTTTTTTTTCAAATTTGGGGCTGAATTTCTTTAATTTGGGGATGAATTTTTTAAATTTGGGGACAAATTATTTTTAATTTCAGGACGGATTTTTTGGATTTCAGGGCCAATTTTGAATCGGTTTTTTTTGACTTTCAGGACGGATTTTTTTTTAAATTTGGGGCTGGATTTTTTTTTAATTTTGGGATAAATTTTTTTTAATTCGGGGATGAATTTTTTGAATTTCAGGACGGATTTTTTTTCAAATTTGGGGCTGAATTTCTTTAATTTGGGGATGAATTTTTTTAATTTGGGGATGAATTTTTTTGATTTTGGGGATGAATTTTTTTGAATTTCAGGATGGATTTTTTTTTAATTTGGGGATAAATTTTTTTTATTTTGGGGATTAATTTTTTTAATTTGAGGATGAATTATTTTTAATTTCAGGACGTATTTTTTGGATTTCAAGGCCAATTTTGAATCGGTTTTTTTTGACTTTCAGGACGGATTATTTTTTTAATTTGGGGATGAATTTTTTTAAATTTGGGGATGAATTTTATTGATTTTGGGATGAATTTTTTTAATTTGGGGATGGATTTCAGGATGGATTTTTTTCTAATTTGGGGATGGAATTTTTTTTAATTTCAGGACAGATTTTTTTAAATTTGAGGATGAATTTTTTTGAATTTCAGGACGGATTTTTTGGATTTCAAGGCCGATTTTAAAGGGGATTTTTTTGAATTTCAGGACGGATTTTTTGGATTTCAAGGCCGATTTTGAATTGGATTATTTTGGATTTCAGGATGGATTTTTTGGATTTCAAGGCCGATTTCGAAGCGGATTTTTTTGAATCTCAGGATGGATTTTTTTTTTTAATTTGGGAATTATTTTTTTTTAATTTGGGGATAAATTTTTTTATTTCGGGGATGAATTTTTTTGACTTTCAGGATGGATTTTTTTCTTTTAATTTGGGGATGAATTTTTTTAAATTTGGGGATGAATTTTTTTAATTTGGGGATGAATTTTATTGATTTTGGGATGAATTTTTTAAATTTGGGGATAAATTAATTTGAATTTCAGGATGGATTTTTTTCTAATTTGGGGCTGAATTTCTTTAATTTGGGGATGAATTTTTTTAATTTGAGGATGAATTTTTTGGATTTCAGGACGGATCTTTTGGATTTCAAGGCCGATTTCGAAGCGGATTTTTTTGGATTTCAGGATGGATTTTTTTTTTAATTTGGGGATTAATTTCTTTTTAATTTGGGGATAATTTTTTTTTTTTAATTTGGGGATAAATTTTTTTTAATTTGAGGTTGAATTACTTTGAATTTCAGGACGGATTTTTTGGATTTCAAGGCCGATTTTGAAGCGGATTTTTTTGGATTTCAGGACGGATTTTTTTTAATTTGGGGCTGGATTTCTTTAATTTGGGGATGAATTTTTTAAATTTGGGGATGAATTATTTTGAATTTCAGGACGGATTTTTTGGATTTCAAGGCCAATTTTGAATCTGATTTTTTTGAATTTCAGGATGGATTTTTTGGATTTCAAGGCCGATTTTGAATCTGATTTTTTTGGATTTCAGGACGGATTTTTTGGATTTCAAGGCCGATTTCGAAGCGGATTTTTTTGGATTTCAGGACAGATTTTTTTTTTTAATTCGAGGCTGGATTTCTGTTCCTCTGACCTGGCTGGGGCCGGCAGCGGCGCAGACACTCCTGCTCGTCCTGGTGGTTGTTGGCGTTCCCCCTGCAGCCGCCGTAGGTGAACTCCCGGCACGATTTCTCCTCGGGGCTGTAGTACCAGCGCGGGAAGGCGGCGCGGCACGGCCCCGTCACGGGCGGGGCTGAGCAGTGCTCTGGGGAATAAAAATAAAAATAATAGAAATAAAAATCATAGAAATAAAAATCGGGGTTCAGGGCCCCGTCACGGGGGGGGCTGAGCAGTGCTCTGGGGAATAAAAATAAAATATTAAAATAAAAATCATAGAAATAAAAATCGGGGTTCAGGGCCCCGTCACGGGGGGGGCTGAGCAGTGCTCTGGGGAATAAAAATAAAATAATAGTAGAAATAGAAATAATAGAAATAAAAATCATAGAAATAAAAATCGGGGTTCAGGGCCCCGTCACGGGGGGGGCCGAGCAGTGCTCTGGGGAATAAAATAAAATGAAATAAAAATAATAGAAATAAAAATAAAATAAAAATAATAGAAATAAAAATAATAGAAATAAAAATAAAATAAAAATAATAGAAATAAAAATAATAGAAATAAAAATAAAATAAAAATAATAGAAATAAAAATAATAGAAATAAAAATAAAATAAAAATCATAGAAATAAAAATCGGGGTTCAGGGCCCCGTCACGGGGGGCGCCGAGCAGTGCTCTGGGGAATAAAATAAAATAAAAATAATAGAAATAAAAATAAAATAAAAATAATAGAAATAAAAATAATAGAAATAAAAATCGGGGTTCAGGACCCCGTCACGGGTGGCGCCGAGCAGTGCTCTGGGGAATAAAATAAAATAAAAATAATAGAAATAAAAATAAAATAAAAATAATAGAAATAAAAATAATAGAAATAAAAATAAAATAAAAATAATAGAAATAAAAATAATAGAAATAAAAATCGGGGTTCAGGGGCCGGTCACGGGGGGGGCCGAGCAGTGCTCTGGGGAATAAAAATAAAATATTAAAATAAAAATCATAAGAAATAAAAATAATAGAAATAAAAATAAAATAAAAATAATAGAAATAAAAATCGGGGTTCAGGGCCCCGTCACGGGTGGCGCCGAGCAGTGCTCTGGGGAATAAAAATAAAATAATAGAAATAAAAATCATAGAAATAAAAATAAAATCAAAATCATAGAAATAAAAATCGGGGTTCAGGGCCCCGTCACGGGGGGGGGGCCGAGCAGTGCTCTGGGGAATAAAAATAAAATATTAAAATAAAAATCATAAGAAATAAAAATAAAATAAAAATTAAAAAAATAGAAATCAAAATAAAAATAAAAATCGGGGTTCAGGGCCCCGTCACGGGGGGGGCTGAGCAGTGCTCTGGGGAATAAAATAAAATAAAAATAATAGAAATAAAAATTATAGAAATAAAAATAAAATCAAAATCATAGAAATAAAAATCGGCGTTCAGGGGTCGGTCACGGGGGGGGCTGAGCAGTGCTCTGGGCAATAAAAATAAAATAATAGAAATAAAAATAATAGAAATAAAAATAATAGAAATAAAAATAATAGAAATAAAAATCGGGGTTCAGGGCCCCGTCACGGGGGGGGCCGAGCAGTGCTCTGGGGGAATAAAAATAAAATAATAGAAATAAAAATAAAAATAAAAATAAAAATAAAAACAATCGCAATAAAAATCGGGGTTCAGGGGCCGGTCACGGGGGGGGCTGAGCAGTGCTCTGGGGAATAAAAATAAAAATAATAATAGAAATAGAAATAGAAATAGAAATAGAAATAAAAATAATAGAAATAAAAATCGGCGTTCACGGCCCCGTCACGGGGGGGGCCGAGCAGTGCTCTGGGGGGGAAATAAAAATAAAATAATAAAATAAAAATAAAAATCATAGAAATAAAAATAAAATCAAAATCATAGAAATAAAAATCGGGGTTCAGGGGCCGGTCACAGGCAGCGCCGAGCAGTGCTCTGGGGGAATGAAATAAAATATTAAAATAAAAATAAAAATAGAAATAAAAATAAAAATAAAAATAAAAATAAAAATAAAAATAAAAATAAAAATAAAAATAAAAATAAAAATAAAAATAAAAATAAAAATAAAAATAAAAATAAAAACAATCGAAATAAAAATCGGGGTTCAGGGCCCCGTCACGGGCGGCGCTGAGCAGTGCTCTGGGGAATAAAATAAAAATAGAAATAGAAATAGAAATAGAAATAGAAATAGAAATAAAAATAATAAAAATCGGGGTTCAGGGGCCCGACACGGGGGGGGCCGAGCAGTGCTCTGGGGAATAAAAATAAAAATAATAAAATAAAAATAAAAATCATAGAAATAAAAATAAAATAAAAATAATAGAAATAAAAATCATAGAAATAAAAATAAAATAAAAATAAAAAAAATAGAAATCAAAATAAAAATAAAAATCGGGGTTCAGGGGCCGGTCACGGGTGGGGCTGAGCAGTGCTCTGGGGAATAAAATAAAAATAGAAATAGAAATAATAGAAATAAAAATAATAGAAATAAAAATAAAATAAAAATAATAGAAATAAAAATTGGGGTTCAGGGGCCGGTCACGGGCGGGGCTGAGCAGTGCTCTGGGGAGAAATAAAATCAAAAATCAAAATAATAGAAATAAAAAATAATAGAAGTAAAAAATCAAAGAAATCAAAATAAAATAAAATAATAGAAATAAAAACCGGGTTCAGGGGCCGGTCACGGGCGGGGCTGAGCAGTGCTCTGGGGGAATAAAAAGAATAGAAATAAAAAAAAAATAAAAATAAAAATAATAATAGAAATAGAAATAGAAATAGAAATAGAAATAGAAATAGAAATAGAAATAGAAATAGAAATAGAAATAAAATAAAAATAAAATAAAAATAAAAATCGGGGTTCAGGGCCCCGTCACAGGCGGTGCTGAGCAGTGCTCTGGGGGAATAAAATAAAAATATAAAAATAAAAATAAAAATAAAAATAAAAATAAAAATAAAAATAAAAATAAAAATAAAAATATAAAAATAAAAAAATCAAAATCAAAACCAAAATCAAAATAATAAAAAGAAAAAAAACGAAAATAAAAAGAAAAAGAAAATAAATATTTTAAAAAAATTAAAATTAAAATAAAAATTGGGGTTCAGGGGGGAAAAACAAAAAAAAATCATCAAAATTGGGGTTCAGGGGGCTGAGCAGCGCTCTGGGGGAAACAAAACAAATAAAAATAGAAATAGAAATAGAAATAGAAATAGAAATAAAAATAGAAATAAAAATAAAAATAAAAGTAAAAATGAAAATGAAATTAAAAATTAAAGTAAAAATAAAAATAAAAATAGAAATAGAAATAAAAATAAAAATAATAAAAGTAAAAACAAAAATAAAAATACAAATAAAAATAAAAATAAAAATTAAAGTAAAAATAAAAATAAAAATTAAAGTAAAAATAAAAATAAAAATAGAAACAGAAATAAAAATAAAAATAAAAGTAAAATTAAAAATAAAAATAAAAATAAAAATAAAAATAAAAATAAAAATAAAAATAAAAATAAAAATAAAAATCGGGGTTCAGGGCAGCCAAATCCACCCAGAATTCAGAAATTGTGCCATTAAAATTCTGAATTTTGGGTTAAATCAACGTCTGGTGTGTTCAAAAATCTGAATTTCTCTTTAAATTGGTGCCAAATTCCAGGAAAATTCAAAATTTCTGCTTCAATTTCATCCCATTCCCTCCAAAATTCAAATTTTCTGCTGAAATTTGCACCAAAATCTCACAAAAATTCAAATTTTCTGCTGAAATTTGCCCCAATTCCATTCAAAATTCAAAATTTTTGATAAAATCTGCCTCAAATCCTTTCAAAATTCAAATTTTCTGATTAAATTGGTGCAAATTCAGTTCAAAATTCAAAATTTTTGATAAAATCTGCCCCAAATCCTTTAAAAATTTAAATTTTCTGATTAAATTGGTGCAAATTCTGTTCAAAATTCAAATTTTTTGTTGAAATTGGTTCCAAATTCACCCCCAACCCCCCAAAATCCGGAATTACCTGCGGAGGTGGAATTGGTGGGGGCGGGGCTGGAGGCAGCTGTGGGAAAATGGGAAAAAGTGAGAAAAATTGGGAAAAATGGGAAAAAGGGAAAATGGGAAAAATGGGAAAAATGGGAATAATGGGAAAAATGGGAATAATGGGAAAAATGGGAAAAATGGGAAAGAAATGGGGAAAAATGGGAAAAATGGGAAAAATGGGAAAAATGGGAAAAATGAGAAAATGGGAAAATGGGAAAAAGGGGGAAAAATGAGAAAAATTGGAAAAATGGGAAAAAATGAGAAAAATGGGAATAATGGGGGAAAATGGGAAAAATGGGAAAAAATGGGGAAAATGAGAAAAAATGAGAAAAATGGGAAAATGGAGAAAATGGGGAAAAATGAGAATAAATGGGAATAATGGGAAAAATGGGAAAAATGGGAAAAAATGGGAAAAATGGGAAAAATGGGAAAATGGGAAAAATGGGAAAATTTATAAAAATGGGGGGAAAATGGAAAAAATGGGGAAAATGGGAAAAATGAGAAAAATGGGAAAAATGGGAAAGAAATGAGGAAAAAATGGGAAAAATGGAGAAAAATGGGAAAAAAGGGGAAAAATGGGAAAAAAGGGGAAAAACGGGAAAAAATGGGAAAAAATGGGAAAAAATGGGAAAAATCTGGAAAAATGAGAAAAAATGGGGAAAAAATGGCACCAAACCAGGGGAGTTTGGCATCAAAATATTCCAAAATTCTGATTTTTTTTTTTTCGAGGGGGGTCGCCATCAAAATATTATTATTATTATTATTATTATTATTATTATTATTATTATTATTATTATTATTATTATTATTATTATTATTATTATTATTATTTTTGAAATCATTTTCACCTCCCCTCCAAAATCCCGAAAACATTCCTAAAATTGCTCCTGGTGCTTTCCTGGTGTCCCCCCTGGTCCCTCCCGATATTTCCCGATATATCCCGATATATCCCGATATATCCCGATATATCCCGATATCCCCGATATATCCCGATATCCCCGATATATCCCGATATATCGCGATATCCCCGACATTCCCGGTCCTCACCGCCGCCCCCGCAGCTCTCCCGGCACTCCCGCTCGCTCCCGAAGTTGTTCCGGTATTTCCCGATATTCCCGATATATCCCGATATCCCCGATATCTCCCGATATTCCCCGATATATCGCGATATCCCCGACATTTCCCGGTTCTCACCGCCGCCCCCGCAGCTCTCCCGGCACTCCCGCTCGCTCCCGAAGTTGTTCCGGTATTTCCCGATATCCCCTGATATTTCCCGATATTCCCCGGACATTCCCGATATATCCCGATATCCCCGATATATCCTGATATATCGCGATATCCCCGGACATTCCCGGTTCTCACCGCTGCCCCCGCAGCTCTCCCGGCACTCCCGCTCGCTCCCGAAGTTGTTCCGGTTGCCGCCGCAGCCGCCGAACACGAAACTCTCGCAGCTCCCGGAGGAGGCGTTGAAAAACCAGCGCGGGATGGAGGCGCGGCAGCGGCCGGTGAGCGCCGGTAACCGGCACCGGTCTGGGGGGGACACCCGTTACCCATCCCAAAATTCACCCCAAAAATCCCAAATTTCACCCCAAAATCCAGCCCGGCACCGGTCTGGGGGAACAGACCCGTTACAGACCCCAAAAATCCCCAAATTCACCCCAAAATTCACCCCAAAATCCAGCCCGGCACCGGTCTGGGGGGGAAACCCCCACCGACACCAAAAATCCCAAATTCACCCCTAAAATTCATCCCTGCACCGTAACTGCACCGATCTGGGGGGACAGACCGCTACTCGACCCCCAAAAATTCACCCCAAAAATCCCCTAAATTCACTCCCAAAATCCAGCCCGGCACCGTCTGGGGGACACCCGCTAACGACCCCAAAATTCACCCCCAAAAATCCCAAAATTCACCCCCAAAATTCATCCCAAAATTCAACCCGGAATCGGGTCTGGGGTGGGACCCGCTAACAACCCCCAAAAATCCCAAAATTCACCCCAAAAATCCCACCACCCCAAAATTCATACCCGGCACCGGTAACCGGCACCGATCTGGGGGGACAGACCCGTTACCGACCCCAAAATTCACCCCAAAAATCCCCAAATTCACCCCAAAATCCAGCCCGGCACCGGTCTGGGGGGGACACCCGTTACCGACCCCAAAATTCACCCCAAAAATCCCAAAATTCACCCCAAAATTCATCCCAAAATTCAACCCGGAACCGGTCTGGGGGTGGGACCCGTTACCAACCCCAAAAATCCCAAAATTCACCCCAAAAATCCCAAATTCACCCCAAAATTCATCCCGGGTGACCGGGTAACTCGCACCGGTCTGGGGGCACAGACCCGCTACTCGACTCAAAAATCCCAAAATTCACCCCAAAAATCCCAAAATTCACCCCAAAATCCAGCCCGCACCGTCTTGGGGGACACCCTGCTATCAATCCCAAAACCCCAAATTCACCCCAAAATTCATCCCTAAAATTCAACCCGAACCGTAACTGCACCGATCTGGTGGGACAGACCCGATATCGACCCCAAAATTCACCCCAAAAATCCCAAAATTCACCCCTGTAATCCAGCCCGCACCGGGTCTGGGGGACAGACCCGTTACCCACACCAAAAATCCCAAATTCACCCCCAAAATTCACCCCTAAAATTCATCCTGGCACCGGGTCTGGGGAGACACCCCGCTACCGACCCCAAAAATCCCAAATTCACCCCAAAATTCAGCCAGGCACCGGTAACCGGCACCGGTCTGGGGAACAGACCCGTTACCGACCCCAAAATTCACCCCTAAAAATCCCAAAATTCACCCCTAAAATCCAGCCCGCACCGGGTCTGGGGGACACCAGTTACCCACCCCAAAATTCACCCCAAAATCCCAAAATTCACCGCAGTCTTGGCCTCAAAATCCACTCTCAGCCGTAACTGCACCGGGTCTGGGAGACACCCAAGTAGGGACCCTAAAAATCCCAAAATTCACCCCAAAACCCCAAAATTCACTCCCTGTAAATTCATCCCGGCACCAGTAACCGGCACCGGTCTGGGGAGACACCCGTTAGGGACCCCTAAAAATCCCAAAATTCACCGCAAAATTAGCCCCTAAAATCCACCCTAGCCGTAACTGCACCGGGTCTGGGGACACCCAATCGACCCCCAAAAAATCCCAAAATTCACCCCCAAAAATCCCGCTAAAATTCACCCCAAAATCCAGCCCGCACCGGGTCTGGGGGACAGACCCATCGACACCAAAAATCCCAAAAATTCACCCCAAAAACTCAGAATCCATCCCAGCGACGGTAACTGCACCGGGTCTGGGGGACACCGATACTTTGACCCCAAAATTCACCCCAAAAAATCCCAAAATTCATCCCCTAAAATCCAGCCCGCACCGGTCTGGGGAACAGACCCTGCTATCGACCCCCAAAATTCACCCCCAAAAATCCCAAAATTCACCCCTTAAATTCAGCCCCGCACCGGGTCTGGGGAACAGACCCGCTATCGACCCCCAAAATTCACCCCAAAAAATCCCAAAATTCACCCCAAAATCCATCCTAGCGCCGGTAACCGGCACCGGTCTGGGGGCACAGACCCGTTACCGACTCCAAAAATCCCAAAATTCACCCCAAAATCCATCCTAGCGCCGGTAACCGGCACCGGTCTGGGGGGACAGACCCGTTACCGACCCCCCAAAAAATCCCAAAAATCCCAAAATTCATCCCGGCACTGTCTGGGGGTGGGACCCGCTACCAACCCCAAAAATCCCAAAATTCACCCCCAAAAATCCCAAATTCACCCCCAAAATTCACCCCAAAATTCACCCCAAAATTCACCCCAAAATTCATCCCGGCACCGGTAACCGGCACCGGTCTGGGGGAGACACCCGTTACCGACCCCAAAAATCCCAAAATTCACCCCAAAAAATCCCAAAATTCACCCCAAAATTCATCCCAGCGCCGGTAACCGGCACCGGTCTGGGGGGCGACACGCGTTAGGGACCCCAAAAAAACCCCAAAAATCCCAAAATTCACCCCAAAATCCACCCCAGCACCGGTAACCGGCACCGGTCTGGGGGGACAGACCCGTTAACCACCCGAAAAAAATCCCAAAAATCCCAAAATTCACCCCAAAATCCTTCCAGGGACACCCCGAAAATTCGGGATCTCCGCCAGATCCCGCCCTGGGACCCCCCCAAGGAGTTTCCAGACCCCCCCAAAATTCCCCCTGAAGACCCCACCCCAAAATTCGGGACCTCCCTCAAAAATTCGGGATTTCCCCCAAATCTCTCCCTTGGACCCCCAGAGGATTTTGGACCCCCAAAATCCTCCCCAAACTTTTCCTGGGACACCCCAAAAATTCAGGATCCTCCTCAAAAATTCGGGATCCCCTAAAAATTCAGGACCCCTCCCCAAAATTCATGACCACCCCAAAATTCTGAACGCCCCCGCCCCAAAACCCCCCTCGAGACCCCCCAAAATCACCTCAAATCCCCTGAGCCCCCCCAAAACTCTCCCCAGGACCCTCCCCCAATCTTTCCCCCCCCCTCCCCCATTTTGGGTGCCCCTCCCCCATTTTGGGTGCATCCCCCCCTCATTTTGGGTCGCCCTCCCCCGGTACCGGCCAGGGCGGCGGGGCTGCTCTTGGGGGTCTCTGCCCGAGCCCCCCGGGACCCCCAGGAGCAGCAGCAGCAGCGGGAGGAGCCGCCCCGCCGCCATCGCAGGTGTGCGCCCGTGACGTCACCCAGGTGCGCTGCGTTAGGCCACGCCCACTTCGCGCCAACGGTTCTGCTGTCAAGCCACGCCCACTTCATTTGCATGCGAGGCGGGAAATGGCGCTGCCGGGGGGTGGGTTTGGGAGGGGATTTTGGGGGTTTTGGGGGGTTTTGAGGGAGTTTTGGGGTCGGGGGATTTGTGGATTTTGGGGCTTGGGGGTTTTGGGGGGTTTTGGGGATTTGGGGGGTCTGGAGGGTTTTTAGGGGGTTAGGGGATTCGTGGGTTTGTGGCGTTTTGGGGGAGTTTGGGGGATTTTGGGGTCTGGAGGGTTTTGGAGAATTTTGGGGGTTCTCACGGGTTTTGGGGGGCTCGTGAGAAATTTTTTGAGGTCCCCACGGGTGAGAGGGGGTCTTGAAGAATGTGAAGATCCCTCTGGATTTTTCTGTGGATCCCCAAATTCCCTGTGTCCCCCTCCCCAAATTCAGACGCCTCACCGGTTTGGGGACCAGCGGCGTTTATTTGCGGGGGCTCTGAGGGGATTTTGGGGGGTCCCCACGGGTGTTGGGGGGCTCGTGAGAGATTTTTGGGGTCCCCACGGGTGAGAGAGGATCTTGTAGAACTTGGGAATCCCTCTGAATTTTCTGTGGACCCCCAAATTTCGGGTCGCCCCCTTCCCAAATTCGGACACCTCACCATGTGCGGGTCCAGTTGCGTTTATTTGCGGGGGCTCTGAGGGGATTTTGGGGGGTCCCCACGGGTGTTGGGGGGCTCGGAGGAGATTTTTGGGGTCACCACGATTGAGAGGGGGTCCCCAGGAGTGCGAGGATCCCTCTGAATTTTCTGTGTACTCCCAAATTTCGCGTCGCCCCTCCCCAAACTCAGACACCCAAACCCAGCCGGGACCAGTCGCGTTTATTGCCGCCGTTCCGGGGGGGGCTCTGAGGGGAGTTTCGGGGGTCGCCACGAGTGTTGGGGGACCCGTGTGAGATTTTTGGGGTCACCACGATTGAGAGGGGGTCGTGAAGAATGTGGAGATCCCTCTGAATTTTCTGTGGACCCCCAAATTTCGCGTCGCCCCTTCCCCAAATTCAGACACTCGAGCACAACAGTGTTCATTGCGGCCGTTCTGGGGGGGCTCTGAGGGGACTTTGAGGGGTCCCCACGGGTTTTGGGGCGCTCTTGTGAGATTTTTGGGGTCCCCACGGTCGTGAGGGGGTCTTCTAGAATGTGGGGATCCCTCTGAATTTTCTGTGGATCCCAAAATTTCGCGTCGCCCCTTCCCCAAATTCAGACACTCGAGCACAACAGTGTTCATTGCGGCTGTTCTGGGAGGGCTCTGAGGGGAGTTTGGGGGGTCCCCACGGGTTTTGGGGCGCTCTTGTGAGATTTTTGGGGTCCCCACGGTCGTGAGGGGGTCTTCTAGAATGTGGGGATCCCTCTGAATTTTCTGTGGATTCCCAAATTCTGCGTAACCCCCTCCCCAAATTCGGACACCTCACCATGGTGGAGACGAGCGGCGTTTATTTGCGGGGGCTCTGAGAGGAATTTGGGGGGGTCCCTACGGATGTCGAAGGGCTCGAAAGATTTTTGAGGTCCCCACGGGTGAGAGGGGGTCTTGAAGAATGTGAAGATCCCTCTGGATTTTCTGTGGATTCCCAAATTCCCTGTGTCCCCCTCCCCCAAATTCCGACACCCTCACCATGGTGGGGACCAGCGGCGTTTATTTGCGGGGGCTCTGAGGGGAGTTTGGGGGGTCCCTACGGGTGTTGGGGGCCTCGTGTGAGATTTTTGGGGTCTCCACGGGTGAGAGGGGGTCTTGTAGAACCTGAGAGTCCCTCTGGATTTTCTGTGGACCCCCAAATTCTGCGTAACGCCCTCCCCAAATTCCGACACCTCACCATGGTGGGGACGAACGGCTTTTATTTGCGGGGGCTCTGAGGGGATTTTGGGGGGTCCCTACGGATGTCGAAGGGCTCGGAAAAGATTTTTGGGGTCCCTACGGGTGAGAGGGGGTCTTGAAGAATGTGGAGATCCCTCTGGATTTTCTGTGGACCCCCAAATTTCGCGTCGCCCCCTCCCCAAACTCAGACACCCAAACCCAGCCGGGACCAGCAGCGTTTATTGCCGCCGTTCTGGGAGGGGCTCTGAGGGGAATTTTGGGGGGTCCCCACCAGTGCTGGGGGGACCCGTGTGAGATTTTTGAGGTCCCCACGGTTGAGAGGGGGGTCTTGAAGAATGTGGAAATCCCTCTGAATTTTCTGTGGATCCCCAAATTTCGCGTCGCCCCCTCCCCAAATTCCGACATCCGAGCACAACAGTGTTCATTGCGGCCGTTCTGGGGGGGCTCTGAGGGTAATTTGAGGGGTCCCCACGGGTTTTGGGGCACTCTTGTGAGATTTTTGGGGTCCCCACGGTTGTGAGGGGGTCTTGTAGAACCTGAGAATCCCTCTGGATTTTCTGTGGACCCCCAAATTCTGCGTAACCCCCTCCCCAAATTTGGACACCTCACCATGTGCGGGTCCAGTTGCGTTTATTTGCGGGGGCTCTGAGGGGATTTTGGGGGGTCCCCACGGGTGTTGGGGGGTTCGGAGGAGATTTTTGGGGTCACCACGATTGAGAGGAGGTCCCCAGGAGTGCGAGGATCCCTCTGAATTTTCTGTGGACCCCCAAATTTCGCGTCGCCCCGTCCCCAAACTCAGACACCCAAACCCAGCCGGGACCAGCAGCGTTTGTTGCGGCCGTTCTGGGAGGGCTCTGAGGGGATTTTGGGGGGTCCCTACGGATGTTGAAGGGCTCGGAAAAGATTTTTGGGGTCCCCACCGTTGAGAGGGGGTCTTGAAGAATGTGAAGATCCCTCTGAATTTTCTGTGGATTCCCAAATTCCCTGTGTCCCCCTCCCAAAATTCAGACGCCTCACCGGTTGGGGACCAGCGGCGTTTATTTGAGGGGGCTCTGAGGGGATTTTGGGGGGTCCCTACGGATGTTGAAGGGCTCGAAGGAGATTTTTGGGGTCCCCACCTTTGAGAGGGGTTCTTGTATAACGTAAGGATTCCTCTGGGTTTTCTGTGGACCCCCCTAATTTCGCGTCGCCCCCTCCCCAAATTCGGACACCTCACCATGGTGGGGACCAGCTGCTTTTATTTGAGGGGGCTCTGAGGGGATTTTGGGGGGTCCCTACGGATGTTGAAGGGCTCAGAAAATATTTTTGGGGTCCCTACGGGTGAGAGGGAGTCTTGAAGAATGTGAAGATCCCTCTGAATTTTCTGTGGATTCCCAAATTTCGCATCGCCCCCTCCCCAAACTCAGACACCCAAACCCAGCCGGGACCAGCAGCGTTTATTGCGGCCGTTCTGAGGAGAATTTTGGGGCGATTTTGGGGGGTCCCGGGGACTCCCCCTCCCCTATTTCTGAGCGGGGATCATGTCGTCGATCGGCTGCTTCTGCTCGAGCTTTTTCTCCATCTCCACCATCAGCTTGACGCCGTCCACCACCATCTGCACCTGCTCCACCTCCGAGAAGCCGAGGCGATCGGCGTTGGAAATGTCGAACACGGCACCCACGGCGGCCGTGTCCACCCCGCCTGGACAGACGGACAGAGGGACAGACGGACAGAGGGTCAGACGGACAGACGGACAGAGGGACAGGGGGTCACTGAGCTCCGGACACCCCCAGACCCCGCTGACCACTCATTGTCCACTCATTGTCCATTCCTCTGCACCCCCGGGTGAATTTTCGGGTTAGAATTTCCCTCGTTAAATAAAATTTGGGATGGAATTTTCCCACCCCAGATGAATTTTGGGATGGAATTTTCCCACCCCAGGTAAAATTTGGGATGGAATTTTCCCCACCCCAGGTAAAATTTGGGATGGAATTTTCCTCCAGGTAAAATTTGGGATGGAATTTTCCAACCCCGGGTGAATTTTGGGATGGAATTTCCCTCCTCTAGATAAAAATTTGGATTGAATTTTCCCACCCCAGGTCAAATTTGGAATGTAATTTCTGCCCCCAGGTGAATTTTGGGATGGAATTTTCCCACCCCAGATGAATTTTGGGATGGAATTTTCCCACCCCAGGTGAATTTTGGGATGGTATTTCAATCCCTAGGTAAAATTTGGGATGGAATTTTCCCACTCCAGGTGAATTTTGGGATGGAATTTTCCCACCCCAGGTAAAATTTGGGATGGAATTTTCCCACCCCAGGTAAAATTTGGGATGGAATTTTCCCACCCCAGGTAAAAATTGGGATGGAATTTTCCCACCCCAGGTGAATTTTGGGGTTAGAATTTCCCCCCGCTAGATAAAATTTGGGATGGAATTTTCCCCCCTAGATAAAATTTGGGATGGAATTTCCCCCCGCTAGATAAAAATTGGGATGGAATTTTCCCACGCCAGATGAATTTTGGGGTGGAATTTTCCCACCCCAGGTAAAATTTGGGATGGATTTTTCCACCCAGGTAAAATTTGGGATGGAATTTTCCCATCCCAGATGAATTTTGGGATGGAATTTTCCCACCCCAGGTGAATTTTGGGATGGATTTTCCCACCCCAGGTGAATTTTGGGATGGAATTTTCCCACCCAGGTGAATTTTGGGATGGAATTTCCCCTCGCTAGATAAAATTTGGGATGGAATTTTCCCCCTAGATAAAAATTGGGATGGAATTTTCCCACCCCAGGTAGAATTTGGGATGGAATTTTCCCACCCCAGGTGAATTTTGGGATGGAATTTCCCCCCGCTAGATAAAAATTGGGATGGAATTTTCCCACCCCAGGTAGAATTTGGGATGGAATTTTCCCACTCCAGGTGAATTTTGGGATGGAATTTTCCCACCCCAGGTAAAATTTGGGATGGAATTTTCCCACCCCAGGTAAAATTTGGGATGGAATTTCAATCCCTAGGTAAAATTTGGGATGGAATTTTCCCACCCCAGATGAATTTTGGGATGGAATTTCCCCCCGCTAGATAAAAATTGGGATGGAATTTTCCCACCCCAGGTAGAATTTTGGGATGGAATTTTCCCACCCCAGGTAAAATTTGGGATGGAATTTTCCCTCGCTAGATAAAATTTGGGATGGAATTTTCCCACCCAGGTGAATTTTGGGATGGAATTTTCCCACCCCAGGTAAAATTTGGGATGGAATTTCAATCCCTAGGTAAAATTTGGGATGGAATTTTCCCACTCCAGGTGAATTTTGGGGTTAGAATTCTCCCCTCGCTAGATAAAATTTGGGATGGAATTTTCCCCGCTAGATAAAATTTGGGATGGAATTTTCCCCCTCTAGATAAAATTTGGGATGGAATTTTCCCCCTCTAGATAAAAATTGGGATGGAATTTTCCCACCCCAGATGAATTTTGGAATGGAATTTTCCCACCCCAGGTAAAATTTGGGATGGATTCGGCCCCTCCCACCCAAATTTCGGCTTTTCCCACCCAAATTTCAGCCCCTCCCAGATAAACTTCGGCCCCTCCCTCCCAAATTTCGGCCCCTCCCAGGTAAATTTCGGCTCCTCCCACCCAAATTTCGGCCCCTCCCAGATAAATTTCCGGCCCCTCCCACCCAAATTTCGGCCCCTCCCACCAAAATTTCGGCCCCTTCCACCCAAATTCCGCCCCCTCTCACCCAAATTTCAACCCCTCATACCCAAATTCCGGCCCCTCCCACCCAAATTCCGGCCCCTCCCAGATAAAATTCCGGCCCCTCCCACCCAAATTTCAACCCCCTCTCACCCAAATTTCGGCCCCTCCCACCCAAATTCCGATCTCTTCCACCCAAATTCCGGCCCCTCCCACCCAAATTTCGGACCCTCCCAGGTAAATTTTGTGATGTCCTCACCCAAATTTCGGCTCATACCCAAATTTCGGACCCTTCCAGAAAAATTTCGGCCCCTCCCACCCAAATTTCGGCCCCTCCCACCCAAATTTCTTCCCCTCCCAGATAAATTTCGTCCCCTCCCCACCCAAATTCCGGCCCCTCCCCACCCAAATTTCGGCCCCTCCCAGATAAATTTCGGCCCCTCCCACCCAAATTTCGGCCCCTCCCACCCAAATTTCAGCCCCTCATACCCAAATTTCAGCCCCTCCCACCCAAATTTCGGCTCATACCCAAATTTCATCCCCTCCCACCCAAATTTCAGCCCCTCCCACCCAAATTTCGGCCCCTCCCACCCAAATTTCGGCCCCTCCCACCCAAATTCCGGCCCCTCCCACCCAAATTTCGGCCCCTCCCACCCAAATTCCGGCCCCTCCCACCCAAATTTCAGCCGCCTCATACCCAAATTCCGGCCCCTCTCACCCAAATTTCGGCCCCTCCCAGGTAAATTTGGTGATGTCCCCACCCAAATTTCGGCTCATACCCAAATTTCAACCCCTCCCAGATAAATTTCGGCCCCTCATACCCAAATTTCGGCCCCTCTCACCCAAATTTCAACCCCTCATACCCAAATTCCGGCCCCTCCCACCCAAATTTTGGCCCCTCCCACCCAAATTTCGGCCCCCTCCCAGGTAAGAATTTTGTGATGTTCCCACCCCCTCCCACCCAAATTTCAGCCCCTCCCAGATAAACTTCGGCCCCTCCCACCCAAATTTCAGCCCCTCATACCCAAATTTCGGACCCCTCCCACCCAAATTTCAACACCTCATACCCAAATTCCGGCCCCTCCTACCCAAATTTCGACCTTTCCCACCCAAATTTCTTCCCCTCCCACCCAAATTTCGGCTCATACCCAAATTTCCGACCCTTCTAGATAAATTTCTTCCCTTCCCACCCAAATTTCGGCCCCTCCTACCCAAATTTCAACCCCTCATACCCAAATTTCTTCCCCTCTCACCCAAATTCCGGCCCCTCCCACCCAAATTTCGGCCCCTCCCAGGTAAACCCCGCCCCTCCCAGGTAAACCCCGCCCCTCCCAGGTAATCCCCGCCCCCTCCAGGTGATCCCGCCCACCTGTGCCGCGTTTCTGGAGGCGCAGGCGCTTGAGGATCTCCTCGAATTTGGGGTGCTGGCTCAGGTGCTGCAGGCGCACGTGCACGCCCCCGCGCAGCCCCGTGCCCAGGTTGGACGGGCAGGTGAGGATGTAGCCCAGGTGCTCGGTCCACATGAAGGGGTGCCCCGCCTTCTTGAAGATCTCCTCGATCTGGGGAAAAAAAAAAATAAAAAATTTTTGGGGTGAAAAAAAAAAATTTTTTTTGGGGTGAAAAAAAAAAATTTTGGGGATTTTTGGGGTGAAAAAAAAAAAAAATTTTGGGGGATTTTTGGTGAAAAAATAAAAATTTTTGGGATTTTTCGGGTTAAAAAAATTTTTTTTGGGGGATTTTTGGGGTGAAAAATAATAAAAAAATTTTTGTGGGATTTTTGGGGTGAAAAAGAAATTTTTTGGGGTTTTTGGGGTGAAAAAAAAAATTTTGGGGATTTTTGGGGTGAAAAAAAAAATTTTTTTTGGGGGTGAAAAAAAATTTTTGGGATTTTTGGGGGTGAAAAAAAAATTTGGGGGGTTTTTGGGGTGAAAAAAAAAATTTGGGGGGATTTTTAGTAGTAATTTTTTGGGATTTTTGGGGTGAAAAAATAAAAAAATTTGGGGATTTTTGGGGAGAAAAAAAAATTTGGGGATTTCTGGGGTAAAAAAATTTTTTTGGGGGATTTTTGGGGGTGAAAAAAAATTTTTGGGGATTTTTGGGGTGAAAAAAAAAGTTTTTGGGGGATTTTTGGGGTGGAAAAAAAAATTTGGGATTTTTTGGGGTGAAAAAAAAATTTTGGGGATTTTTGGGGTAAAAACAAAAAATTTTTGGGGGATTTTTGGGGTGAAAAAAATAAAAAATTTTTGGGATTTTTGGGGTGAAAAAAATAAAAATTTTGGGGATTTTTGGGGTGAAAAAAAAATTTTTTGGGGGATTTTTGGGGTGCAAAAAAAAAATCTTGGGATTTTTGGGGTGGAAAAAAGAAATTTTTGGGGGATTTTTGGGGTAAAAAAAATTTTGGGGATTTTTGGAGTGAAAAAAAATTTTTGGGGATTTTGGGGTGAAAAAAAAATTTTTGGGGATTTTTGGGGGTAAAAAAAATTTGGGGATTTTTGGGGTGAAAAAAAATAATAAAAAAATTTTTGGGGATTTTTGGGGTGAAAAAATAAAAAAAATATTTTGGGGAATTTTTGGGGTGAAAAAAATAATAAAAAAAATTTTTGGGGATTTTTGGGGTGAAAAAAATAAAAAAATTTTGGGGATTTTTGGGGTGAAAAAATAATAAAAAAAATTTTTGGGGATTTTTGGGGTGAAAAAATAAAAAAATTTTTGGGATTTTTCGGGTTAAAAAAAATTTTTTTGGGGATTTTTGGGGTGAAAAATAATAAAAAAAATTTTTGTGGGATTTTTAGGTGAAAAAAATTTTTTGGGGATTTTTAGTGGCGTGAATTTGGGGGATTTTTTGGGGTGAAAAAAAATTTTTGGGGGGATTTTTGGGGTGAAAAAAAATTTTTGGGGATTTTTGGGGTGAAAAAAAAATTTTTGGGGTTTTTGGGGTGTACTTTGGGGATTTTTGGGGTAGTAATTTTTTGGGGGTTTTTGGGGTGAAAAAAAATTTGGGGGGTTTTTGGGGTGAAAAAAAAATTTTTTTGGGGATTTTTGGTGAAAAAATAAAAATTTTTGGGATTTTTCGGGTTAAAAAAAAATTTTTTTGGGGATTTTTGGGGTGAAAAATAAAAAAAATTTTTTTGGGGATTTTTGGAGTGAAAAAAAAAAAATTGGGGATTTTTGGGGTGAAAAAAAAAATTTTTTTGGGATTTTTGGGGTGAAAAAAAATAAGAATTTTTGGGATTTTTGGGGTGAAAAAAATAAAAATTTTGGGGCATTTTTAGGGTGAAAAAAATTTTTTGGGGATTTTTGGGGTAGGAATTTTTGGGGGGATTTTTGGGGTTAAAAAAATTTTTTGGGGATTTTTGGGGTGTAAAATTTTGGGGATTTTTGGGGTGAAAAAAAAAATATTTGGGGATTTTTGGGGTGAAATCGGGATTTTTTTCTGGGTAGGTGTCGCCTGTCTGCAAAGCCACGCCTGTCTCCAAAATTCTCGCTGTCAGCAGATCCCCCCCAGTGTCCCCAAAAGTGTCACCTGTCCCCAGAAACTCTCAATGTCCCCAAATGTCCCCAAATGTCCCCAAATGTCCCCAAAATCCCTCTTGACCTTCTTGATGCCAGCACAGAAAACTGAACATCTCCATCCTTCCCCATGGAGATGTGACCCCCAAATCTCCCCCAAAATCCCCAAATTCCCCAAAATATCCCCAAATTTCCTGGTGTCCCCAAATCCCAAAATGTCCCCAAATCTCCAAATGTCCCCAAATGTCCCCAGATGTCCCCAAATCCCTCCTGACCTTCTTGATGCCAGCACAGAAAAACTGAACATCTCCACCCTTCTCCCATGGAGATGTGACCCCAAATTCCCCAAAAATCCCCAAATTCTCACATGTCCCCAAATCCCAAAATATCCCTAAATCTCTTGGTGTCCCCAAATGTCCCCAGATGTCCCAAAATGTCCCCAAATCCCTCCTGACCTTCTTGATGCCAGCACAGAAAACTGAACATCTCCTCCCTTCTCCATGGAGATGTGACCCCAAATTCCCCCAAAATCCCCAAATTCTCAAATATCCCCAAATTTCCTGGTGTCCCCAAATCTCCTGGTGTCCCCAAATCCCCAAATGTCCCCAAATGTCCTCAAATGTCCCCAAATGTCCCCAAATGTCCCAAAATCCCTCCTGACCTTCTTGATGCCAGCACAGAAAACTGAACATCTCCACCCTTCCCCATGGAGATGTGACACCAAATCCCCAAAAATCCCCAAATTCCCCGAAATATCCCCAAATCTCCTGGTGTCCCCAAATCCTCAAATGTCCCCAAATGTCCCCAGATGTCCCCAAATGTCCCCAAATCCCCTCTGACCTTCTTGATGCCAGCACAGAAAACTGAACATCTCCACCCTTCTCCATGGAGATGTGACCCCAAATTCCCCAAAAATCCCCAAATTACCCTAAATATCCCCAAATTTTCTGGTGTCCCTAAATGTCCCCAAATGTCCCCAAATCTCCAAATGTCCCCAAATGTCCCCAAATGTCCCCAAATCCCCCCCTGACCTTCTTGATGCTGTAGCACAGAAAAACTGAACATCTCCACCTCTTCTCCATGGAGATGTGACCCCAAATTCCCCAAATGTCCCCAAATTCCCCCAAATATCCCCTAAATTTCCTGGTGTCCCCTAAATCCCCAAATGTCCTCAAATGTCCCCAAATGTCCCCTAAATGTCCCCAAATCCCTCCTGACCTTCTTGATGCCAGCACAGGGAAACTGAACATCTCCACCCCTTCCCCATGGAGATGTGACCCCAAATTCCCCCAAAATCCCCCAAATTCCCCCAAATATCCTCAAATTTCCTGCTGTCCCCAAATCTCCAGATGTCCCCAAATGTCCCCAAATGTCCCCAAAATCCCTCCTGACCTTCTTGATGCCAGCACAGAAAACTGAACATCTCCACCCTTCCCCATGGAGATGTGACCCCAAATTCCCCCAAATTTCCCCAAATTCTCACATGTCCCCAAATCCCAAAATGTCCCCAAATGTCCCCAAATGTCCCCAGATGTCCCCAAATGTCCCCAAATGTCCCCAAATGTCCCAAATGTCCCCAAATCCCCTCTGACCTTCTTGAGGCCGACGCAGAAGCGCCGGAACACCTCCTTCATGTTCCCTGCCCTTCTCCATGGAGATGTGACCCCAAATCCCCCAAATATCCCCAAATTCTCAAATGTCCCCAAATCTCCAGATGTCCCCAAATGTCCCCAAATGTCCCCTAAATGTCCCCAGATGTCCCCAGACCCTCTGACCTTCTTGAGGTCGACGCCGAAGCTTCTAGAACACCTCCTTCATGTTCCCGCCCTTCTCCATGGAGATGTGACCCCAAATTCCCCCAAATTCCCCCCAAATTCTCACATGTCCCCAAATCCCCAAATGTCCCCTAAATCTCTTGGTGTCCCCAAATGTCCCCAGATGTCCCCTAAATGTCCCCAAATCCCTCTGACCTTCTTGAGGGCCGACGCAGAAGCTTACTGAACACCTCCTTCATGTTCCCTCCCTTCCCCATGGAGATGTGACCCCAAATTCCCCAAAAATCCCCAAATTCCCCCAAATATCCCCAAATTTCCTGGTGTCCCCAAATCCCCAAATGTCCCCAAATGTCCCCAAATGTCCCCAAATCCCCTCTGACCTTCTTGATGCCAGCACAGAAAACTGAACATCTCCACCCTTCCCCATGGAGATGTGACCCCAAATTCCCCCAAAATCCCCAAATTCCCCAAATATCCCCAAATTTCCGGGTGTCTCCAAATCCTCAAATGTCCCCTAAATGTCCCCAAATGTCCCCAAATGTCCCCAAATGTCCCCAAATCCCCTCTGACCTTCTTGATGCCAGCACAGAAAACTGAACATCTCCACCCTTCCCCATGGAGATGTGACCCCAAATTCCCTCAAAAATCCCCTAAATTCCCCAAAATCCCCAAATTCCCCAAAAATATCCCCTAAATTTCCTGGTGTCCCTAAATCTCCAAATGTCCCCTAAATGTCCCCTAAATGTCCCCAAATGTCCCAAAATCCCTCCTGACCTTCTTGATGCCAGCACAGAAAACTGAACATCTCCACCCTTCTCCATGGAGATGTGACCCCAAATTCCCCCAAATTTCCCCAAATTCTCACATGTCCCCAAATCCCAAAATGTCCCCAGATGTCCCCAAATGTCCCCAAATGTCCCCAAATCCCCTCTGACCTTCTTTGAGGTCGACGTGAGAAGCTCGAACACCTCCTTCATGTTCCCGCCTCTTCTCCATGGAGATGTGACCCCAAATTCCCCCAAAATCCCCAAATTACCCCAAATATCCCCAAATTTCCTGCTGTCCCCAAATCTCCTGGTGTCCCCTAAATGTCCCTAAATGTCCCCAGACCCCTCTGACCTTCTTGAGGGCCGACGCAGAAGCTCGAACACCTCCTTCATGTTCCTCGCCCTTCTCCATGGAGATGTGACCCCAAATCCCCAAAAATCCCCAAATTACCCCAAATATCCCTAAATCTCCTGATGTCCCTAAATCCCAAAATGTCCCAAATGTCCCCAAATGTCCCCTAAATGTCCCCTAGATGTCCCCAAATCCCCTCTGACCTTCTTGATGCCAGCACAGAAAACTGAACATCTCCACCCTTCTCCATGGAGATGTGACCCCAAATTCCCCAAATTTCCCAAATTTCCTGGTGTCCCCAAACCCCAAAATGTCCCCAAACCCCCAAATGTCCCCAAATGTCCCAAAAGTCCCTCCTGACCTTCTTGATGCCAGCACAGAAAACTGAACATCTCCACCCTTCTCCATGGAGATGTGACCCCAAATTCCCCAAAAATCCCCAAATTCCCCAAAATATCCCCAAATTCTCACATGTCCCCAAATCTCAAAATGTCCCCTAAATGTCCCCAAATGTCCCCAAATGTCCCCAATGTCCCCAAAATCCCCCTGACCTTCTTGATGCCAGCACAGAAACTTCGAACATCTCCACCCTTCTCCATGGAGATGTGACCCCAAAACCCTCCCCTGACCCCTAAATCCCCAAATTCTCCAAAAATCCCCAAATGTCCCCAGATGTCCCCAAATGTCCCCAAATGTCCCCAGACCCCTCTGACCTTCTTGAGGTTGACCCCAGATGCCGGGAACACCTCCTTCATGTTCCCGCCCTTCTCCATGGAGATGTGACCCCAAATTCCCAAATATCCCCAAATCTCTTGGTGTCCCCAAATCCTCAAATGTCCCCAATGTCCCCAAATGTCCCTAATGTCCCCAAATCCCTCTGACCTTCTTTGATGCTGTAGCACAGAAAACTGAACATCTCCGCCTCTTCTCCATGGAGATGTGACCCCAAAACCTCCCCTGACCCCCGCTAAATCCCCAAATCAACAAATGTCCCTAAATGTCCCCTAAATGTCCCCAAATGTCCCCAGACCCCTCTGACCTTCTTGAGGCCGACGTGAAGCCGGAACACCTCCTTCATGTTCCTCCCTTCTCCATGGAGATGTGACCCCAAATTCCCCCAAAAATCCCCGGAATTCCCCCAAATATCCCCAAATTTCCTGGTGTCCTCAAATCCCCAAATGTCCCCAAATGTCCCCAAATGTCCCCAAATGTCCCCAAATCCCTCCTGACCTTCTTGATGCCAGCACAGAAAACTGAACATCTCCACCCTTCTCCATGGAGATGTGACCCCAAATTCCCCCAAAAATCCCCAAATTCCCCCAAATATCCCCAAATTTCCTGGTGTCCCCAAATCCTCAAATGTCCCCAAATGTCCCCAAATGTCCCCAAATGTCCCCAAATGTCCCAAAATCCCTCCTGACCTTCTTGATGCCAGCACAGAAAACTGAACATCTCCACCCTTCTCCATGGAGATGTGACCCCAAATTCCCCAAAATCCCCAAATTCCCCAAAATATCCCCAAATTTCCTGGTGTCCCCTTGTCCCCAAATGTCCCCAAATCTCCAAATGTCCCCAAATGTCCCCAAATGTCCCCAAAATCCCTCTGACCTTCTTGATGCCAGCACAGAAAACTGAACATCTGCCCCCTTCTCCATGGAGATGTGACCCCAAATTCCCCCCAAATTTCCCCTAAATTCCCCCAAATATCCCCTAAATCTCCTGGTGTCCCCTAAATCCTCAAATGTCCCCAAATGTCCCCTAAATGTCCCTAGATGTCCCCAAATGTCCCTAAATTCCCTCTGACCTTCTGGATGCCAGCACAGAAACTGAACATCTCCCACCCTTCTCCATGGAGATGTGACCCCAAATTCCCCCAAAATCCCCAAATGTCCCCAAAATATCCCCAAATTTCCTGGTGTCCCCAAATCCCCAAATGTCCCCAAATGTCCCCAAATGTCCCCAGACCCCTCTGACCTTCTTGAGGCCGACGCAGAAGCGCCGGAACACCTCCTTCATGTTCCCTCCCTCCTCCATGGAGATGTGACCCCAAATTCCCCAAAAATCCCCAAATTCCCCAAAATATCCCTAAATTTCCTGCTGTCCCCTAAATCTCCTGGTGTCCCCTAAATCTTCAAATGTCCCCAAATGTCC
The DNA here is from genome assembly GCA_034336665.1 of Luscinia megarhynchos. Lineage (NCBI taxonomy): Eukaryota > Metazoa > Chordata > Aves > Passeriformes > Muscicapidae > Luscinia > Luscinia megarhynchos. Next base: position 195,960 of record JAPFBE010000062.1, read on the forward strand.
CCAAATGTCCCCAAATCCCTCCTGATCTTCTTGATGCCAGCACAGAAAACTGAACATCTCCACCCTTCCCCATGGAGATGTGACCCTCAAATTCCCCAAAAATCCCCAAATTCCCCCTAAATATCCCCAAATTTCCTGGTGTCCCCAAATCTCCTGGTGTCCCCAAATGTCCCCAAATCTCCTGGTGTTCCCAGATGTCCCCTAAATGTCCCCAAATGTCCCCAAAATCCCTCCTGACCTTCTTGATGCCAGCACAGAAACTGAACATCTCCACCCTTCTCCATGGAGATGTGACCCCAAATTCCCCAAAAATCCCCAAATTCCCCCAAATATCCACAAATCTCCTGGTGTCCCCTAAATCCCCAAATGTCCCCTAAATCCCCAAATGTCCCCAGATGTCCCCAAATGTCCCAAAATCCTCCTGACCTTCTTGATGCCAGCACAGAAAACTGAGCATCTCCACCCTTATCCATGGAGATGTGACCCCAAATTCCCCAAAATTTCCCCAAATTACCCAAATATCCCCAATTTTCCTGGTGTCCCCAAATCCTCAAATGTCCCAAATGTCCCCAAATGTCCCAAAATCCCCCCTGACCTTCTTGAGGCCAGCACAGAAAACTGAACATCTCCACCCTCTTCCCCATGGAGATGTGACCACAAAACCTCCTGACCCCCAAATCTCCGGTTGTCCCCTAAATCCCCGAATGTCCCCTAAATGTCCCCTAAATGTCCCCTAAATGTCCCCTTAAATGTCCCAAATGTCCCCTGACCCTCTGACCTTCTTGAGGTCGTGACGTAGGCCGCCCGGAACACCTCCTTCATGTTCCTGCCCTTCTCCATGGAGATGTGACCCCAAATCCCCAAAAATCCCCTAAATTCCCAAATTCTCCAAAAATCCCCAAATCCCAAAATGTCCCCAAATGTCCCCAAATGTCCCCAAATCCTCTGATTCTTTTGAGGCCGACGAGAAGCTGAACACCTCCTTCATGTTCCCTCCTTTTCTCCATGGAGATGTGACCCCAAATTCCCCCAAAATCCCCAAATTCTCACATGTCCCCAAATCCCCAAATGTCCCCTAGATGTCCCCTAAATGTCCCCAAATCCCCTCTGACCTTTCTTGAGGCCGACGTAGAAGCCGGAACACCTCCTTCATGTTCTCCCCTTTCTCCATGGAGATGTGACCCCAAATTCCCCAAAAATCCCCAAATTACCCCCAAATATCCCCAAATTTCGCTGTCCCCAAATCTCCTGGTGTCCCCAAATGTCCCCAAATGTCCCCAAATGTCCCCAAATGTCCCCTAAATGTCCCCAGATGTCCCCAGACCCCTCTGACCTTCTTGAGGCCGACGTAGAAGCTACCGAACACCTCCTTCATGTTCCCCCTTCTCCATGGAGATGTGACCCCAAATTCCCCAAAAATCCCCAAATTCCCAAATCCCCAAATGTCCCCAAATGTCCCCAAATGTCCCCAAATGTCCCAAAATCCCTCCTGACCCTTCTTGATGCCAGCACAGAAAACGGAACATCTCCACCCTTCCCCATGGAGATGTGACCCCAAATTCCCCCCAAAAATCCCCAAATTACCCCTAAATATCCCCAAATCTCCTGCTGTCCCCAAATCCTCAAATGTCCCCAAATCCCCAAATGTCCCCTAAATGTCCCCAAATGTCCCCAAATGTCCCTAAATGTCCCCAAATCCCCTCTGACCTTCTTTGATGCCAGCACAGGAAACTGAACATCTCCACCCTTCCCCATGGAGATGTGACCCCAAATCCCCCAAATATCCCCTAGAATTCCCCAAAATATCCCCAAATTTCCTGCTGTCCCCAAATCCCCAAATGTCCCCAAATGTCCCTAAATGTCCCCAAATGTCCCCTAAATGCCCCAAAATCCCTCCCTGACCTTCTTGATGCCAGCACAGAAAACTGAACATCTCCACCCCTTCCCATGGAGATGTGACCCCAAATTCCCAAATGTCCCCAAATTCCCCCAAAATATCCCTAAATTTCCTGCTGTCCCCAAATCCCCAAATGTCCCTAAATCTCCAAATGTCCCCAAATGTCCCCAGATGTCCCCAAATGTCCCCAAAATCCCTCCCTGACCTTCTTGATGCTGTAGCACAGAAAACTGAACATCTCCACCCTTCTCCATGGAGATGTGACCCCAAATTCCCCCAAAAATCCCCCAAATTCCCCAAAAATATCCCCAAATCTCTTGGTGTCCCCAAATCTCCAGATGTCCCCAAATGTCCCCAAATGTCCCCAGATGTCCCCAAATGTCCCCAGACCCCTCTGACCTTCTTGAGGTCGACGTGAGCGCTGGAACACCTCCTTCATGTTCCTGCCCTTCTCCATGGAGATGTGACCCCAAATTCCCCCAAAATCCCCAAATTCCCCAAATATCCCCTAAATTCCCCCAAATATCCCCAAATCCCTGGTGTCCCCTAAATCTCCAGATGTCCCCAAATGTCCCCAAATGTCCCCAAATGTCCCAAAATCCCTCCTGACCTTCTTGATGCCAGCACAGAAAACTGAACATCTCCACCCTTCCCCATGGAGATGTGACCCCCAAATTCCCCCAAATTCCCCAAAAATCCCCAAATCCCCTAAATCCCCAAATGTCCCCAAATGTCCCCAAATGTCCCCAAATGTCCCCAGACCCCTCTGACCTTCTTGAGGTCGACGCAGAAGCTACCGAACACCTCCTTCATGTTCCCGCCCTTCTCCATGGAGATGTGACCCCAAATCCCCAAAATCCCCAAATTCCCCCAAATATCCCCAAATTTCCTGGTGTTCCCAAATCCCCAAATGTCCCCAAATGTCCCCAAATCCCCCAAATGTCCCCTAAATGTCCCCAAATCCCCTCTTGACCTTCTTGATGCTGTAGCACAGAAAACTGAACATCTCCACCCTTCTCCCATGGAGATGTGACCCCAAATTCCCAAAAATCCCCAAATTCCCCAAAATATCCCCAAATTTCCTGGTGTCCCCAAATCCTCAAATGTCCCCTAAATGTCCCCAAATGTCCCCTAAATGTCCCCAAATGTCCCCTAAATGTCCCCAACTCTGACCTTCTTGATGCCAGCACAGGGAACTGAACATTTCCACCCTTCCCCATGGAGATGTGACCCCAAATTCCCCCAAAATCCCCAAATTCTCACATGTCCCCAAATCCCCAAATGTCCCCTAAATGTCCCCTAAATGTCCCCAAATGTCCCCAAATGTCCCCAAATGTCCCCAAATGTCCCCAGACCCCTCTGACCTTCTTGAGGCCGACGAGAAGCTTCGGAACACCTCCTTCATGTTCCCCCTTCTCCATGGAGATGTGACCCCAAATTCCCCCAAATTTCCCCAAATTTCCTGGTGTCCCCAAATCCCCAAATGTCCCCAAATCTCCAAATGTCCCCAAATGTCCCCAAATGTCCCCAAATGTCCCTAAATCCCTCCTGACCTTCTTGATGCCAGCACAGAAAACTGAACATCTCCACCCTTCTCCATGGAGATGTGACCCCAAATTCCCCAAATATCCCCAAATTTCCTGGTGTCCCCAAATCCCAAAATGTCCCCAATGTCCCCAGATGTCCCCAAATGTCCCCAAATGTCCCCAAATCCCTCCTGACCTTCTTGATGCCAGCACAGAAAACTGAACATCTCCACCCTTCTCCATGGAGATGTGACCCCAAATTCCCCAAAAATCCCCAAATTCCCCAAAATATCCCCAAATTTCCTGGTGTCCCTAAATCCCCAAATGTCCCCAAATCCCCAAATGTCCCAAATGTCCCCTAAATGTCCCCAAAATCCCTCCTGACCTTCTTGATGCCAGCACAGAAAACTGAACATTTCCACCCTTCTCCATGGAGATGTGACCCCAAATTCCCCCAAAAATCCCCAAATTCCCCAAAATATCCCCAAATCTCCTGGTGTCCCCAAATCCTCAAATGTCCCCAAATGTCCCCAAATGTCCCCAAATGTCCCCAAATGTCCCCAAAATCCCTCCTGACCTTCTTGATGCCAGCACAGAAAACTGAACATCTCCATCCTTCCCCATGGAGATGTGACCCTAAATTCCCAAAATCCCCAAATTCCCCAAAATATCCCTAAATTTCCTGGTGTCCCCAAATCCTCAAATGTCCCCAAATGTCCCCTAAATGTCCCCTAAATGTCCCCAAATCCCTCCTGACCTTCTTGATGCCAGCACAGAAAACGGAACATCTCCGCCCTTCCCTATGGAGATGTGACCCCAAATTCCCCCAAAAATCCCCAAATTCTCACATGTCCCCAAAGCCCCAAATGTCCCCAAATGTCCCCAGATGTCCCCAGATGTCCCCAGACCCCTCTGACCTTCTTGAGGCCGACGCAGAAGCGCCGGAACACCTCCTTCATGTTCCCCCCTTTCTCCATGGAGATGTGACCCCAAATTCCCCAAATGTCCCCAAATTCCCCAAAATATCCCCAAATTTTCTGGTGTCCCCAAATCCTCAAATGTCCCCAAATGTCCCCAAATGTCCCCAAATGTCCCAAAATCCCCCCTGACCTTCTTGATGCCAGCACAGAAAACTGAACATCTCCACCCTTCTCCATGGAGATGTGACCCCAAAACCTCCTGGCCCCCAAATCCCCAAATCAACAAATGTCCCCAAATGTCCCCAAATGTCCCCAGATGTCCCCAGATGTCCCCAGACCCCTCTGACCTTCTTGAGGCCGACGCAGAAGCGCCGGAACACCTCCTTCATGTTCCCGCCCTTCTCCATGGAGATGACGCGCAGGTGATCCTCCTCGTTCACCCACACCAGGAACGTTTTGTTGTCGTTGTGCCTGCCGGGCGGGTGACGTCACCGCGTGAGTGACGTCACCGCGACGGGTGACGTCACGGGGTGGGCGGTGTTGTGGGGTGTCCACCGAGGTGGTCCCAGGTGTCGCAAAGTGTCCTCAGGTGTTCCCAGGTGGCCCCAGGTGGGATCCAGGTGTCCCAAAATGGTGCCAAAGTGTCCCCAGGTGGTCCCAAGGTGTCCCCAGGTAGGATCCAGGTGTCCCCAGGTGTTCCCAGGTGCCCCTAAGGTGGCCCCCAGGTGGGATCCAGGTGTCCCAAAGTGGCCCCAAGGTGGCCCCAGGTGTCCCCAGGTGGCCCCAGGTGTCCCAAAGTGTCCCCAAGGTGTCCCCAGGTGTCTCCAGGTGTCCCAAAGTGTCCCCAAGGTGTCTCCCAGGTGTCTCCAGGTGTCCCCCAGGTGGCCCCAGGTGGGATCCAGGTGTCCCAAAGTGTCCCCAGGTGGGATCCAGGTGTCCCAAAATGGTCCCAAAGTGTCCCCAGGTGTCCCCAGGTGGCCCGAGGTGTCTCCAGGTGTCCCCAAAGTGTCCCCAAGGTGGTCCCAGGTGGGATCCAGGTGGGATCCAGGTGTCCCAAAGTGTCCCCAAGGTGGCCCCAGGTGTCCCCAGGTGGGATCCAGGTGTCCCCAGGTGTCCCCAGGTGATCCCAAAGTGTCCCCAAGGTGGCCCCAGGTGTCCCCAGGTGTGCCCAGGTGTGCCCAGGTGTGCCCAGGTGTCTCCAGCTCCCCCAGCTCCCCCCAGGTGTGCCCAGGTGTCCCTTAGGTGCCCCTCAGTTGCTTTCAGCTCCCCCAGGTGCCCCCCAGGTGCCCCCCAAAATGCCCCCCCAGGTGTGCCCAGCTCCCCCCAGGTGTGCCCAGGTGCCCCCCAGGTGCCCCCAGGTGTGCCCAGGTGCGCACCAGATGCCGCGGGCGTCGGGCCAGTCGCGGGCCATGCCGGAGGCGAGCAGCAGCGGGGACACGGGTTTGTCGAACAGGAAATGATCATCGATGAGCTGCTGCTGCTCCTGCTCCGTCATGGCCTTCAGCGGGTAGTACCTGCCCTTGAACTCGCCCTCCAGGCTGTTCAGAGCTGCGGGGGGGCGGGGTCAGCGCCGGGGCCACGCCCAGACCACGCCCAGCCGGGCTGGGCTCGGCTAAGCCGGGTCTAAGCCAGGCTGGATGTGCTCAGCCATTCAAAATCTGCCAAAATCTATGACAAATCCAGCCCAAATCCTGACCAAATTCAATAAAATCTGCCCCAAATCCATCCCAAATCCACCTGGGACACGCCCCGGCCACGCCCCAGGGCAGGCTGGGCTCGGCTAAGCCGGGTCTAAGCCAGGCTGGATGTGCTCAGCCATTCAAAATCTACCCAAAATCCAGCCCAAAACAATAAAATCAAGCCCAAATCCAGCCCAAATCCAGCCTAAACCCACCTGGGCCACGCGGACCCACACCCAGCTCAGGGCTGGCTCCGGCTACAGATGGGGTCTTGCCAGGCTGGATGTGCTCATTCCATCCATCTCCAGAAATCTACGCAAAATCCACCCTAAAACTCCAGCTCCAAACTCAATATCCACCTCAAATCCACTGTCCCACCATCCACGCCTAGCCACGTTGGGCCACCCCGACCACACAGGCAGGCTGGGCTGGGCTGCAGGGTCCCTTCAAACTGGATGTGCAGCCATTCACATCTGCACAACCTGCATCCAGCCTAAAATCTACCCCAAATCCAGCCCAAATCCAGCTCAGATCCACCTCAAATCCCATCCCAGTCCACCAGGCATTTCGACCATTAGCCTGGCTTCGCGTCGAAGCCCAAGACAGGCTGGATGTGCTCAGCCATTCCAAAATCCACTTAGCAAATCCATCCATGACGATCCACTCCAACCATCAATACAGACTCTGGCCACAGTCGGTCTCAAAGCCAGGCTGGATGTGCTCAGCCATTCAAAATCTACCCAAAATCCAGCCCAAATCCAGCCCAAATTCAATAAAATCCACCCCACCAGGCACCACATGGCCACCAGGCGGTCGGGCAGCTTAGCTGGTCTAAGCCAGGCTGGAGGGCTCAGCCATTCAAAATCTGCTGAAATCTATGACAAATCCACCCCAAATCCAATAAAATCTACCATCCATCCATCCGTCTACCTCCATCCATCCATCCATTCCCATTCCACCAGGCTGGGCTCTCCTAAACTAGGGTCAGCCAGGCTGGATGTGCTCCATTCCATCCAACCTTCCGTCCACCCACACCCACGTCCATCGAGCCCCACTCCATACCAGCCACCACTTTCCTCCAACCACCTGTGTCTATCCCCACAGGGCCAAATGGGTAAGCCACTCAGGCCACCTCCGGCCACCCAGACCACTCCGTCGGTCCTGTTCTGCCGAGTCCGCCACCTGTTGGCCACACCCATTGGCCACGCCACCACACCTCCTTGGCCACGCCCAATCGAGCCACCCATTTCCCATGGGGCCCTGTCAGGCCACCATTACGCGCCACTCCGAGCCACTCCGTCACACCCACTCGAGCCACTTCCTTGTTTCCCTGCTTTCCATGCGTAGTGCCCCACCTGTTGAGGCCACCCTTCAGGCCACCCACTCAATCTCCTCACACAAGCCACGCCCACGCGAGCCACGCCCACTCGAGCCACACCCACTTGAACCACCCAACCCAACTCCAACCAAATGGTGTATATAGCCCCACCCTGTTGGGCCCGCTTCCGGTCACCCCCCACTCTGTGCACCCACTCGGGCCACACCCACTCGAGCCACACTGAAGCCACACCCATTTCCTTGAACCACACCCAACCTAATTACAACCAAATCATTAATGTACCTGCGCCCTGTTAGGGGCCACGCCTTCCTGCCACACTCATTCAGACCACGCCCACCCAATACCCTTGCGGGCTACGCCCCACTCGAGCCACGCCCATTTCTTGAACCACACCAACCTAATTACAACCAAATCATTAGTATCCCGGCTCCCAGCCCTGTTGGGGCACCGCCCTTCCGGTCACGCCCATAATGACCACACCACTAAATCCCCTCAAACAAGCCACGCCCACGCGAGCCACGCCCACCGAGCCACACCCACTTCCTTGAACCACACACAACCAAAACTCAACCAAATCATTAATATCTAACCCTGCCCTGTTGGGCCACGCCCCTTCCGGCCACACCCACTCAATCCCTCAAACAAGCCACACCCACTCGAGCCACACCCATTTCCTTGAACCACAACCTAATTACAACCAAATCATTAATATCTCACCCCGCCCTGTTAGGCCACGCCCTTCCGGTCACCCCCACTATGACCACACCCACTCAGGCCACACCCACTCAGAGCCACACTCAAGCCACCCATTTCCTTGAACCACCATGCAACCTAATTACAACCAAATCATTAATATCTAACCCGCCCTGTTAGGCCACGCCCTTCCGGCCACATCCATTTAGACCACGCCCACCCAATACCTCTTTGCACTAGGCTACGCCCACTCGAGCCACGCCCACTCGAGCCACACCCCATTCAAGCCACACCCAGCCCAACCCCAACCAAACCAACCACCCAACCCGCGCACTCTCATGCCACGCCCCCTTCCGGCCACGTCCACTCAGACCACACCCACCAGCCACACCCACTCCATGCTCTCACACGAGCCACACCCACTCGAGCCACACCCATTTCCTTGAACCACACACAACCTAATTACAACCAAATCATTAATATCTAACCCCCACTTGTTAGGCCACGCCCCTTCCTGCCACGCCCACTCAGACCACACCCACTCAAGCCACACCCACTCAATCCCCTCAAATAAGCCACACCCACTCGAGCCACACCCATTTCCTTGAACCACACCCACCCCAACCCCAATCAAACCAATCCCACCCAACCCTGCCCTATTAGGCCACGCCTTTTCCTGCCACGCCCCACTCTATCCACACCCACTCAGGCCACACCCACTCAAGACACACCCACTCAATCTCCTCACACAAGCCACGCCCCACTCGAGCCACACCCATTTCCTTGAACCACACCCAACCCAACTCCAACCAAATAATTAATATCTAACCCCGCCCTGTTAGGCCACGCCCCTTCTGGTCACGCCCACAATGACCACACCCACTCAATCCCCTCAAACAAGCCACACCCACTCGAGCCACACCCATTTCCTTGAACCACACCCAACCCAACCCCAACCAAAACACTAAAATCGAACCCCTCCCTATTGGGCCACGCCCCTTCCGGCCACGCCCACTCAGACCACACCCACTCAAGCCACACCCACCCAATCCTCTCGCACACGCCACGCCCACTCGACCCACACCCACTCGAGCCACACCCATTTCCTGGAACCACACCCAACCCAACTCCAACCAAATCATTAATATCTAACCCCGCCCTGTTAGGCCACGCCTCTCCCGGCCCCGCCCACCCTTGCCCCGCCCCCTCCCGGCCCCGCCCCTTGGCCCCGCCCCCTTCCGGCCCCGCCCTCACCGGTGACCGAGAGCTTCTCGATGGCGCGGCGCTCGCCGCGGCTGCAGTGCGGGGGCAGCGAGTAGCCCTTGATGCTGCGGCCGGTGCGGACGCGGCTGCTCAGCACGTACTTGGGGTCCAGGTCCTCCCCGCCCTGTGGGGACCCCAAAAAAATCCAAAAATTTACCCCAAAATATCCCGAATTCACCCCAAAAAAATCCCGGAGTTCCCATCAAAATCCTGCCCAAAATCCCGGAGAAATTCCCCAAAAATCCTCCTGAGCTCCGATGCTCAGCACGGACTTGGGGTCCAGGTCCTCCCCGCCTTGTGGGGACCCCAAAAAAATCCAAAATTTACCCCAAAAAATCCCGAAATTCACCCCAAAAAATCCCGAAATTCACCCAAAAAACCTAAAAAAGAACGAACTCAAAATTCAACCAAAAAAACCCGAAATTTACAGAAAAAAATCCCGAAATTCACCCCAAAAAAATCCCCAAATTCACCTCAAAAAAATCTTGAAATTCACCCCAAAAAATCTCGAAATTCACCTCAAAACATCCCGAAATTCATCCCAAAAATTTCCAAAATTCACCCCAAAATTCCCAAAATTCATCCCAAAAATTCCCAAAATTCACCCCAAAAATATCCCAAAATTCACCCCAAAAAACCCCAAAATTAACCCCAAAAAATCCCGAAATTCACCCCAAAAAAATACCGAAAATCACTTCAAAAAATCCCGAAACTCACCCAAAAAACCCCCAAAATTCATCCCAAAAAATCCCGAAATTCAATCCAAATATTCCCAAAATTCACCTAAAAAAATCCTGAAATTCACCCCAAAAAACCCCAAAATTCACCCCAAAAAATCCCAAAATTCATCTCAAAAAATCCCGAAATTCACCTCAAAAAATCCCAAAATTCACCCCAAAAATTCCCAAAATTCACCCCAAAAATTCTCAAAATTCACCTAAAAAATCCCAAAATTCATTGGGGACACCCCAGGGTGTTCTTGACCTTTTGATCCCTTTGGGGACCCCCCAAAATTTCAGAAACCCCCTCAAAATTTCTGAGACCCCTCCCAAAATTTTTGGGGACCCCTCCCAAATTTTTGGGGACCCCTCCCAGATTTCGGGGCGCCCCCGACCTTGAGGTTCTCGTGGTTGAGGTCGGTCTTGTGCTTGTCCGTGGGTTTGTACCCCCCGTGCCTGTCCTGGATCACGGGGTCGAAAAGTTCCTTGAAAACCTCGTAGGACTCCTCGTCCCCGGCCACGCAGCCCACGGTCATGATGAACGGGTGGCCTGGGGGAAACTGGGGTTACTGGGGATACTGGGAGATACTGGGACCAGTTTGGAACCGGTATGGGACCGGTATGGGGCACTGGGACCAGTATGGGACTGATATGGGGCACTGGGACCAGTAAGGGATTGGTACTGGGACTGGGATTGTCACTGGGCAGTGACCACGGTCATGATGAACGGGTGGCCTGCGGGAAACTGGGGTTACTGGGGATACTGGGAGATACTGGGACCAGTATGGGACCAGTATGGGACTGGGATACAGCACTGGGACCAGTATGGGGCACTGGGACCAGTATGGGATTAGGGTACAGCACTGGGATTGTCACTGGGCAGTGACCCACGGTCATGATGAACGGGTGGCCTGAGGGAAACTGGGGTTACTGGGATTTACTGGGACCAGTTTGGGACTGGGATGGGACTGGGAGAGAGCTGGGACCAGTATGGGACCCGGTATGGGGCACTGGGACCAGTATGGGATTGGTACTGGGACTGGGATTGTCACTGGGCAGTGACCCACGGTCATGATGAGCGGGTGGCCTGGGGGGAACTGGGGTTACTGGGGATACTAGGGAGATACTGGTACCAGTTTGGGATCAGTATGGGGCACTGGGACCAGTATGGGACCAGTATGGGGCACTGGGACCAGTATGGGATTAGGGTACAGCACTGGGATTGTCACTGGGCAGTGACCCACGGTCATGATGAGCGGGTGGCCTGGGGAAACTGGGAGTTACTGGGATTTACTGGGACCAGTTTGGGACTGATATGGGACAGGGAGAGCTGGGACCAGTATGGGACGGTATGGGGGACTGGGACCAGTAAGGGATTGGTACTGGGACTGGGATTGTCCCTGGGCAGTGACCCACGGTCATGATGAACGGGTGGCCTGAGGGAAACTGGGGTTACTGGGGATACTGGGAGATACTGGGACCAGTTTGGGACCAGTATGGGACCCAGTATGGGGCACTGGGACCAGTATGGGATTGGTACTGGGACTGGGATTGGCACCAGGCTGTGACCCACGGTCATGTTGAACGGGTGGCCTGGGGGGAACTGGGGTTACTGGGGATACTGGGAGATACTGGGACCAGTTTGGGACTGGGATGGGACTGGGAGAGAGCTGGGACCAGTATGGGGGCCAGTATGGGGGACTGGGACCAGTATGGGATTGGTACTGGGACTGGGATTGTCCCTGGGCAGTGACCACGGTCATGATGAATGGGTGGCATGCGGGAAACTGGGGTTACTGGGGATACTGGGAGATACTGGGACCAGTTTGGGACCAGTATGGGACCGGTATGGGGGACTGGGACCAGTTTGGGATTGGTACATGGACTGGGATCGTCCCCGGCCACGCAGCCCACGGTCATGATGAACGGGTGGCCTGGGGGAAACTGGGGTTACTGGGATTTACTGGGACCAGTTTGGGACTGGGGAGAGCTGGGACCAGTATGGGACCGATATGGGGCACTGGGACCAGTTTGGGAGTGGTACTGGGATCTGAGGAGGGGTCTCTGACCCCGTGGTCACTTTGGTGACCCCATGGATGGATTGATCACCCTGTGGTCACTTTTTCTGACCCTGTGGTCACTTCAGCTGACCCCAGCGGTCACTCTGGCCACCCCTGTGGTCACTCTGGCCACCCCTGTGGTCACTCTGGCCATGGTCAGTTGGGTGACCCCCTGGATGGATTGGTCACTCTGTGGTCACTGTACTGACCCCGTGGTCACTGTACTGACCCCGTGGTCACTGTGCTGACCCCGTGGTCACTCTGGCCACCCCCGTGGTCACTTTGCTGACCCCCTGTGGTCACTTTGGTGACCCCCTGGATGGATTGGTCACCCCACAGATGGATTGGTCACTCTGTGGTCACTTTGGTCACCCTGTGGTCACTGTACTGACCCTGTGGTGACTTTTCTGACTCCCTGTGGTCAGTTGGGTGACCCCTGGATGGATTGGTCACTCTGTGGTCACTGTACTGACCCTGTGGTCACTTTGGGGACCCTGTGGTCACTCTGGCCACCCCCGTGGTCACTTTGCTGACCCCATGGTCACTTTGCTGATCCCGTGGTCACTCTGCCCACCCCCTCGCGGTCACTCTGCCCACCCCCGTGGTCACTCTGGCCACCCCCGTGGTCACTTTGCTGACCCCATGGTCACTTTGCTGACCCCTGCGGTCACTCTGCCCGCCCCGTGGTCACTCTGCCCACCCCCCTGTGGTCACTCTGCCCACCCCCCGTGGTCACTCTGCCCACCCCCTGTGGTCACTCTGCCCACCCCCCATGGTCACTCTGCCCACCCCCGCGGTCACTCTGCCCACCCCCGTGGTCACTCTGCCCACCCCCGTGGTCACTCTGCCCACCCCCTGTGGTCACTCTGGCCACCCACCGGGGTTGTCCACGCCGGTCTGGATGACGTCATCGAGGGTGAAGCCGCTGGGCGTCTCCTTGTCGCGCAGCTTCTGGTACAGGGCGGGCGTCAGCACCTTGGCCATGTGGTTGTTGTGCTTGGACAGGTCCGGGAACTCCTCCTCGGCCGAGAACTTCTGCTTGTACTTGTTGTGGGTGTTGCTGAACGGCATGGTGGCACTGCGGGGACAGCAGGGGACATTGGGGACATTGTGGGGGATTTGGGATATTGGGGACATTTGGGGACATTGGGGGTGACAGGTCCGGGAACTCCTCCTGGGCCGAGAACTTCTGCTTGTGCTTGTTGTGGGTGTTGCTGAACGGCATGGCGTGCTGTGGGGGACATTGGGGGACACTGGGGGATTGGGGACATTGGGGACACTGGGACACTGGGGACATTTGGGACATTTGGGGACATTGGGGATATTGGGGACATTTGGGGGTGACAGGTCGGGAACTCCTCCTCGACGAGAACTTCTGCTTGTACTTGTTGTGGGTGTTGCTGAGCGGCATGGTGGCACTCTGGGGACAGCAGGGGGACATTGGGGACACTGGGGGATTGGGGACACTGGGGGATATTTGGGGACACTGGGGGATATTGAGATATTGAGGGGATTTGGGATATTTGGGACACTGGGACATTGGGGACATGGGACATTGAGGACATTGGGGACATCGGGGGACACTGAGGGATTGGGGACATTGGGAGACATGGGGACACTGATGACATTGGGGATATTGAGGACACTGGGGACATTGAGGACATTGAGGACATTGGGGACACTGGGGACATTGGGGGATTGGGGGACATTGGGGACATTGGGGGTGACAGGTCAGGAACTCCTCCTCGCCGTAGAACTTCTGCTTGTGCTTGTTGTGGGTGTTGCTGAGCGGCATGGTGGCACTCTTGAGGGACAGCAGGGGACATTGGGGACATTGGGGGGATTGGGGACATTGTGACACTGGGGGATATGAGGACATTGTGGGACATTGGGGACATTGAGGGGATATTGAGGATTTGGGATATTTGGGACATTGGGGGGATTGGGGGACACTGGGGACATCGAGGGACATTGAGAATATTTGGGACACTGGGGACACTGGGGGACATTGGGGACATTGAGGGATATTGGGGACATTGGGGATATTGGGGGTGACAGGTCCGGGAACTCCTCCTGTCGAGAACTTCTGCTTGTGCTTGTTGTGGGTGTTGCTGAGCGGCATGGTGGCACTCATGGGGACATTGGGGACATTGGGGACATTAGGGACATTGGGGACACTGGGGACATTGAGGGACATTGGGGATATGAGGACATTGTGGGACATTAGGGGACATTGAGGGATATTGAGGGATTTGGGATATTTGGGACATTGGGGATTGGGGACACTGAGGGACATTGAGCACATTGGGGACACAGGCTATACTGGGGACACTGGGGGATTGGGGACACTGGGACACTGGGGGACACTGGGGATATTTGGGATATTGAGGATTTGGGATATTGGGGACACTGGGGACATTGGGGGGATTGGGGACACTGGGGATATTTGGGACATTGGAGACATTGGGGACATTGGGGACATTGTGGGGATTGAGTGACATTGGGGACATTGTGAGGATTGGGGACACTGGGGACATTGGGGACACTGAGGGACATTGAGAACATTGGGGACATTGTGGGGATTGGGGACTTTGAGGGACATTCAGGGGACACTGGGGACATTGGTGACATTGGGGACATCGGTGACATCGATGACATCGGTGACATCGGTGACATTGTGGGGACACGAAAATTTGGGGGGACAGGCGGCAATGGGGACACGGGCACCGTGAGGTGACACCGAGGACACCGGGAGGTGACACCCGGGGGTGGGGCGTGTCCAGTGGGCGTGTCCCCGCGAGGGGCGTGTCCCCACTGCGGGGCGTGTCCCCGAGGGGGCGTGGCCGCCCCGCTCCGCTCCCTTGTTGGGACCGGGGCTATTTATAGCCCGGGAGGGGGAGGAGGGGCTTGGGGGTCCCAGTGACACTAGGGGGTCAGTCCCAGTGACACCGAGGGGGGATGGGGGGTCCTGATTCCGGTCGGTCCGTGTCCCAATTTCGGTCCCAGTCCCGATTTGGGGGTCCTGGAGGTCCAGTCCCGTCCCAGGGGTGTCCCGGTCCCGATTTGGGGATCCCAGGGAGGTCCCAGTCCCGATTTGGGGGATCCAGGAGTTCAGTCCCGATTTGGGGATCCCGGGGGGTCCCAGTCCCGATTTGGGGTCCCGAGGGTTCCCGGTCCCGATTTGGGGGTCCCGGTCCCGATTTGGGGGATCCCTGGGCGGGTCCCGGTCCCAGTGACACCGAGGGGGGATGGGGGGTCCTGATTCCGGTCCCGGTCCGTGTCCCAATTTCGGTCCCGGTCCCGATTTTGGGGGTCCCCGATCCCGATTTGGGGATCCCCGGGGGATTCCCGGTCCCGATTTGGGGATCCCGGGAGGTCCCGGTCCTGATTTAGGGGGTCCCTGGGAGTTCCCAGTCCCGATTTGGATCAGTCCCGTCGGTCCCGTCCCAGTCCCGATTTGGGGGTCCCGGGAGGTCCCTAGTCCTGATTTAGGGGTCCCGGGGGTCCCTAGTCCCGATTTGGGGGTCCCGGGAGGTCCTGGTCCTGATTTGGGGTCCCGGGAGTTCCTAGTCCCGATTTGGATCCCGGTCCCGTCCCGGTCCCTGTTCTGGGGGTCCCGATCCCAATTGGGGGTCCCGGTTGTGTCCTGGGTGTCCCTGTTCCGGGTGTCAGTCCCGTTCTGGGGGTCCCGGTCCCGATTTGGGGATCCCCGAGGGGGTCTCGGTCCCGATTTGGGGATCCTGGGGTGGTCCCGGTCCCGATTTGGATCGGTCCCGTCGGTCCCGTCCCGGTCCCGTCAGTCCCGATTTGGGGATCCCGGGAGTTCAGTCCCGATTTGTGGGTTCGGGGGGGTCCCAGTCCCGATTTGGATCCCGGTCCCGTCCCAGTCCCAATTAGGGGATCCCGGTCCCGTCCCAGTCCCAATTAGGGGATCCTGGGGGGTCCCGGTCCCGATTTGGGGGTCCCGGGGAGGTCCCGGTCCCGGTTTGGGGATCCCAAGGGGGGTCCCGGTCCCGATTTGGATCCCGGTCCCGTCCCCGTCCCATTTTGGGGATCCCGGTCCCGTCCCGGTCCCGTTCTGGGGGTCCCGGTCCCGTTTTGGGGGTCCCGGTCCCGTTCTGGGGATCCCGTTCTGTGCGTCCCGGTCCCATTTTGGGGATCCCGGTCCCATTTTGGAGGTCCCGGTCCCGTTCTGGGGGTCCCGTTCTGTGGGTCCCGGTCCCGTTTTGGGGATCCCGGTCCCGTTCTGTGGGTCCCGGTCCCATTTTGGGGGTCCCGGTCCCGTTTCGGGGGTCCCGGTCCCGTTTTGGGGGTCAGTCCCGTCCCAGTCCCGTTCTGTGGGTCCCAGTCCCATTCCGGGGAGTCCCGGTCCCATTCCGGGGGTCCCGGTCCCGTTCTGGGGGTCCCGGTCCCATTCCGGGGGTCCCGGTCCGGTTCTGTGGAGTCCCATTTTGGGGGTCCCGGTCCGTTCTGTGGGTCCCGGTCCCATTTTTGGGGGTCCCGGTCCCGTTCTGTGGGTCCCGGTCCCATTTTGGGGGTCCCGGTCCGGTTCTGTGGGTCCCGTTTTGGGGGTCCCGGTCCGGTTCTGTGGGTCCCGGTCCCGGTCCCGCCCCGCCCCCGTTCTCACCTGCGTCTCTCGGCGGGGCCGGCTCGGGTTCGGTTCGGGGGTCGGGGCCGGTACCAGGTGGGACCAGGGACCCCCCGGGGGCTCTTTATCCCCCGCGCCCCCCGGTTCCGCCCGGCTCCGGGGGGCTCCCGGGGGTCCCAAACCAGGCGGGACCGGGCGCGGGCCGGGCCGAACCCCCGAACCGCGGAGCCCCTCGGGACCTCGGAGCCGCCCCCGGTGTCCGGTGTCGGTTCGGGGGGCGGGGAAAGGCACCTGCCGCCCCCGGGGCCACGGACCACCCCCAAAAATTCCGGACAACCCCCAAAATATCGGGACCGCCCCCAAAATATCGGGACCACCCCAAAATTCCGGACCACCCCCAAAATTCCGGACCACCCCCAAAATATCGGGACCACCCCCAAAATATCGGGACAATTCCCAAAATTCCGGAGCACCCCCAAAATATCGGGACCACCCCCAAAATTCCGGGACCACCCCTAAAAATAGCGGGACCCCAAAAATCTGGACCACCCCCAAATATCAGGGAGAAATCCAAAATTCCGGGACCCCCCAAAAATTCGGGACAACTCAAAAATTCCGGGACCACCCCCCAAAATATCGGGACCACCCCCAAAAAATATCGGGAGAACTCAAAAATTCCGGGACCCCCAAAATATGGGGACCACCCCCAAAATATCGGGACCGCCCCCAAAATTACGGGACATCTCCAAAAATATCGGGACCACCCCCAAAATTCAGGACCACTCCCAAAATTTCGGGACCCTCCGGAGTGCCGGGACCACCCCCAAATTTGGGGACCACCCTCTAAAATAGCGGGACCCCCAAAATTCCGGACCACCCCCAAATATCGGGAGGAATCCAAAATTCGGGTCCACCCCCAAAAATTCCGGACAACCCCAAAAAATATCGGGACAACTCCAAAATTCCGGACCACCCCCAAAATATCGGGACAATTCCAAAATTCCGGAGCACCTCCAAAAATTCCGGTACCACCCCCAAAATTCCGGGACCACCCCCAAAATTCGGGACCACCCCCAAAATATCGGGACCCCAAAATTCGGACCACCCCCCAAATATCGGGAGAAATCCAAAATTCCGGGACCACCCCCAAAATATCGGGACAACTCAAAAATTCCGGGACCACCCCCCAAAATATCGGGACCACCCCCAAAAATATCGGGAGAACTCAAAAATTCCGGGACCCCCCAAAATATGGGGACCACCCCCAAAATATCGGGACCGCCCCCAAAATTACGGGACATCTCCAAAAATATCGGGACCACCCCCAAAATTCAGGACCACTCCCAAAATTTCGGGACCCTCCGGAGTGCCGGGACCACCCCCCAAATTTGGGGACCACCCCTCTAAAATAGCGGGACCCCAAAATTCCGGACCACCCCCAAATATCGGGAGGAATCCAAAATTCCGGGACCACCCCCCAAAAATAACAGGATCACCCCCAAAATTATCGGGACCACTCCCCAAAAAAACGGGACCACCCTAAAAACATCGGGACCCTCCGGGGCGCCGGGACCACCCCCCAAATTTGGGGATCACCCCCAAAAATATCGGGACAACTCCAAAAAATAGCGAGACCACCCCCAAAAATAGCGGGACCCTCCCCAAAATAGCGGGATCCCAAAAATCGGGACCCCTCCCCAAAATTCCGGGACCCCAAAAATCGGGACCCCTCTCCCAAAATAGCGGGATCCCAAAAATCGGGACCCCTCCCCAAAATTCCGGGATCCCAAAAATCGGGACCCCCTCCCAAAATAGCGGGACCACCCCTAAAATAGCGGGACCCCAAAAAATCGGGACCCCTCCCCAAAATATCGGGATCACCCCCAAAATTCCGGGACCACCCCCTAAATACCAGGACCCCCCAAATATCGAGACCCTCAAAAATCGGGACCCCTCCCCAAAATATCGAGACCCCCAAAATTCAGGATTCCCCTCCCCCAAATAGCGCGACCCCAAAAAATCGGGACCCCTCCCAAAATTCCGGAACCCCCAAAAATCAGAACAAGCCCCCTCCCCCAAATCCCAGCATGGGGGAGGGGATCCTAAATTTTGGAATGGGGGAGGGTGGTGACCTCAGCCCCGCCCCCCCGCCCGCCCCCCTCCCCCGGTATTTTTAGGTCGGCTCCGGTTTCGGGGGGATCCGGTGTCAGAATTTGGGGGAGGGGGGGGAGGGTCCCCATGGGGGAGTGTGGGAGGGACGATGGGGGGCACCCCAAAAAAAACAACCCAAAAAATTTTGGGGAAACTCAGGGAGGAGAAACCCAAAAAATTAAAAAACCCAAAAAATTTTGGGGAAACTCAGGAGGAGAAACCCAAAAATAAAAAAAACCCAAAAATTTTGGGGAAACTCAGGAGGAGGGACCCAAAAAAAACCAAAAAAAATTTAGGGGGGGATTTAAGGGATGAGGGGCACCCCAAAAAAAACCCAAAAAATTTTGGGGAAACTCAGGGAGGAGAAACCCAAAAAATAAAAAACCCAAAAAATTTTGGGGAAACTCAGGGAGGAGGACCCAAAAAAAACCAAAAAAACTTAGGGGGATTTGAGGGATGAGGGCACCCCAAAAAAACCCCCAAAATTTTGGGGAAACTCAGGAGGAGGGACCCAAAAAACCCCCCAAAAAAATTTAGGAGGGAATTTGAGGGGATGAGGGGCACCCCAAAAAAACCCCAAAAATTTTGGGGAAAATCAGGGGGAGGGGGCCCAAAAAAAACCAAAAAATTTTGGGGAAATTCAGGGAGGAGGGACCCAAAAAAAACCAAAAAAAATTTAGGGGGGGGATTTAAGGGATGAGGGGCACCCGCAACCAAAAAATTTTGGGGAAACTCAGGAGTAAAAACCCAAAAAATAAAAAACCCCCAAAAATTTTGGGGAAACTCAGGGAGGAGGGACCCAAAAAACCAAAAAAAATTTAGGGGGGGATTTAAGGGATGAGGGGCACCCCAAAAAAAAACCCCAAAAATTTTTGGGGAAACTCAGGAGTAAAAACCCAAAAAATAAAAAAAAACCCCC
This sequence comes from Luscinia megarhynchos, assembly GCA_034336665.1. NCBI lineage: Eukaryota > Metazoa > Chordata > Aves > Passeriformes > Muscicapidae > Luscinia > Luscinia megarhynchos. The sequence goes on from JAPFBE010000062.1 coordinate 215,714, forward strand.
AAAAATTTTGGGGAAACTCAGGAGGAGGGACCCAAAAAATAAAAACCCAAAAAATTTTGGGGAAACTCAGGGAGGAGGGACCCAAAAAAACCAAAAAAAATTTAGGGGGATTTAAGGGATGAGGGGCACCCCAAAAAAAACCCCAAAAAAATTTTGGGGGAAATTCAGGAGGAGGGACCCAAAAAAACCCCCAAAAAAATTTAGGGGGATTTTGAGGGATGAGGGGCACCCAAAAAAAACCCCCAAAATTTTGGGGAAACTGAGGGAGGAGAAACCCAAAAAAATAAAAAACCCAAAAAAATGTTGGGGAAACTCAGGGAGGAGGGACCCAAAAAAAAAAAAAAAACCAAAAAAATTTTGGGAGAATTGAGGGAGAGGGACCCCCCCCAAAAAAAACCCCCAAAAATTTTGGGGAAACTGAGGGAGGAGAGACGCCAAAAAATACAAAAAATACAAAAAAATTTTGGGGGGAAAATTGAGGCACGAGGAGACCCCAAAAATCTCCTCCAAAAAAAATTTGGGGAAAATGAAGGAGGGGCAACCCCAAAAACCCCTAAAAAATTTTGGGGAAACTCAGGGAGGGGGGACCCAAAAAATAAAAAAACCCAAAAAAATTTTGGGAGAATTGAGGGGAGGGACTTCCCAAAAAAAAATCCAGAAAAATTTGGGGGAAACTGAGGGAGGAGGGAACCCCCAAAAAATACAAAAATCTCAAAAAAATTTTTGGTGGAAATTGAGGCATGGAGACCCCCAAAAATCCTCCAAAAAAAAATTGGGGGAAAATGAGGGAGAAGAAACCCCAAAAAATTAAAAAAAATTTTGGGGAAATTGAGGGAGGGAACCCCAAAAACAAAAACTCCCCAAAAATTTTGGGAGGAATTGAAGCACAAGGAGACCCCAAAAAATCCTCAAAAAAAAAAAAAAATTGGGGAAAATGAGGGAGGGGAACCCCCAAAAATTACAAAAAATTTTGGGGGAAATTGAGGAGGGAATCCCAGAAATCTAAAAAAAATTTGGGGAAATTGAGGGAGGGGAACCCCAAAAATCCAAAACTCCCCCAAAAAAATTTTTGGGGGAATTGAGGGAGGGAACCCCAAAAATCCTCAAAAAAAAACAATTTGGGGAAAATGAGGGAGAAGAAACCCCCAAAAAATTAAAAAAAATTTTTTTGGGGGAAACTGAGGCACAGGAATGTGGGGGAGGGGCACTGGGGGGTTGGGGGAGGGGGGACACCCCAAAATTTTTTTTGGGGAGGGAATTAAAGAAAAGGAGCCGTGGGGGGAGGGGGGATCTGGTTTTATTTTTTTGGGGGAGGGATTTACAAAAATTGGGGGAGGGGATCCAAAAAAGGGATCCAGTCTCCGCCTGGGATTTTGGGGGATCCAAAATTTGGGGATCCAGTTTCCATCTGGGATTTTGGGGGATCCAAAATTTTGGGGATCCAGTCCCTCCCCCGGGGGTGTTTGGGATCCAGACCCTCCCCCCCACACCCCAAAAAAGGGGATCTGGGATTTTGGGGAGGGGTCCTGATCCCACCTGGATCACCTCAGTGGATCCCAACCCCAAAATTCCAGAGGGATCCAGTCCCTGGGGGTGATCCCAGTTCGATCCCAGTTCGATCCCAGTCACTGGCAGATCTCCTGGGTGGATCCCAGTTCGATCCCAGTTCAGCCCAGTTCAATCCCAGTCACTGGGAGATCCCCTGGGTGGATCCCAGTTCAATCCCAGTTGCTGGGAGATCTCCTGGGTGGATCCCAGTCGATCCCAGTCCAATCCCAGTCGCTGGGAGATCTCCTGGGTGGATCCCAGTTCAATCCCAGTCACTGGGAGATCCCCTGGGTGGATCCCAGTTCAATCCCAGTTCAATCCCAGTCACTGGGAGATCTCTTGGGTGGATCCCAGTTCGCTCCTGGGTGGGTCTTGAGTAGATCCCAGTTGCTGGGAGATCCACTGGATCGACTGGGAGGTCCCTGGTGGATCCTGGGTGGATCCCAGTTCATCCCAGTTTGATCCCAGTTGCTGGGAGGTCTCCTGGGTGGATCCCAGTGCATCCCAGTTCAGTCCCAGTTGCTGGGAGATCTCCTGGGTGGATCCCAGTTCAATCCCAGTTCAATCCCAGTTGCTGGCAGATCTCCGGGGTGGATCCTGAGTCGATCCCAGTCGCTGGGAGATCCCCCAGAAACCACTGGGAGATCCCTGGTGGATCTCAGGTGGATCCTGGGTGGATCCCAGTTCATCCCAGTTTGATCCCAGTTGCTGGGAGATCCCCTGGGTGGATCCCAGTTCGATCCCAGTTCAATCCCACTTGCTGGGAGATCTCCTGGGTGGATCCCAGTTCGCTCCTGGGCGGGTCCTGAGTCGATCCCAGTCACTGGGAGATCCACTGGATCGACTGGGGGATCCCTGGTGGATCTCAGGTGGAGCCTGGGTGGATCCCAGTTCATCCCAGTTTGATCCCAGTCGCTGGGAGATCCCCAGAATCCACTGGGAGATCCCTGGTTGATCCCTGGTGGCTCCTGGATGGATCCCAGTTCATCCCAGCTTGATCCCAGTCACTGGGAGATCTCCTGGGTGGATCCCAGTTCGATCCCAGTTCAATCCCAGTTGCTGGCAGATCTCCTGGGTGGATTCCACTTCGATCCCAGTCGATCCCAGTTGCTGGGAGATCCCCTGGATCCACTGGGACGTTCCTGGTTGATCCTTGGTGGCTCCTGGGTGGATCCCAGTTCATCCCAGTTCGGTCCCAGTTGCTGGGAATTCCCCTGGGTGGATCCCAGATCACTCCTGGGTGGATCCCGAGTCGATCCCAGTGGCTGGGGGATCCCTGGGTGGATCCCAGTTCGATCCCAGTTCGATCCCAGTCCATCACAGCTGCTGGGAGATCCCCTGGGGGGATCCCAGTCGATCTCAGGTGGATCCCAGCTCAGTACCAGTTCGATCCCAGTTCAGTCCCAGTGGATCCCAGTCCACCACAGCTGCTGGGAGATCCCCTGGCTGGATCCCAGTTCGGTCCCAGATCAATCCCAGTTCAGTCCCAGTGGATCCCAGTGGGTCACAGCTGCTGGGAGATCCCCTGGCTGGATCCCAGTTCAGTCCCAGTTCAATCCCAGTTCAGTCCCAGTGGATCCCAGTGGGTCACAGCTGCTGGGAGATCCCGTGGGTGGATCCCAGTCGGTCGCAGCTGCTGGGAGATCCCTGGCTGGATCCCAGTTCGACCCCAGTTCAATCCCAGTCGATCCCAGTCCGCCACAGCTGCTGGGAGATCCCCTGGCTGGATCCCAGTTCAATCCCAGTTCGATCCCAGTTCAATCCCAGTCCATCACAGCTGCTGGGAAATCCCCTGGCTGGATCCCAGTTTGATCCCAGTTCGATAGCAGTCGATCTCAGGTGGATCCCAGTTAGATCCCAGTTCGATCCCAGTGGGTCACAGCTGCTGGGAGATCCCCTGGCTGGATCCCAGTTCAGTCCCAGTGGATCCCAGTCCGTCACAGCTGCTGGGAGATGCCCTGGTGGATCCCAGTTCGGTCCCAGTGGATCCCAGTTGATCCCAGTGGGTCACAGCTGCTGGGAGATGCCCTGGCTGGGATCCCAGTTCAGTCCCCAGTGGATCCCAGTTCGGTCCCCAGTGGATCCCAGTGGATCCCAGTCCGTCACAGCTGCTGGGAGATGCCCTGGGTGGATCCCAGTTCGGTCCCAGTGGATCCCAGTTGATCCCAGTGGGTCACAGCTGCTGGGAGATGCCCTGGGTGGATCCCAGTTCAGTCCCAGTGGATCCCAGTGGATCCCAGTCCGTCACAGCTGCTGGGAGATCCCCTGGCTGGGATCCCCAGTTCAGTCCCAGTGGATCCCAGTTCGTCCCAGTGGATCCCAGTAGATCCCAGTCCGTCACAGCTGCTGGGAGATCCCCTGGCTGGGTCCCAGTTCAGTCCCAGTGGATCCCAGTAGATCCCAGTCCGATCACACTGAGCTGAGACGCCTGGTGTCCCAGCTCAGGCGCTCCCAGTTCGACTCCCAGCTGGATCCCCAGTAGGTCCCAGTCACGATCAGAGCTGCTGGGAGATGCCGTGTGAATCCCAGTCGGTCAGTGGATCCCAGTCGATCCCAGTCCGCCACAGCTGCTGGGAGATCCTGGCTGGATCCCAGTTCAATCCCAGTTCGATCCCAGTTCAATCCCAGTCCATCACAGCTGCTGGGAGATCCCCTGGCGTCGATCCCCAGTTCAGCAGTCCCCAGTGGATCCCAGTGATCCCAGTTCATCCCAGTGGTCACAGCTGCTGGGAGATCCCCTGGCGTGGATCCCAGTTCAGGTCCCAGTGGATCCCAGTGGATCCCAGTCGTCACAGCTGCTGGGAGATGTCCCTGGTGGAGTCCCAGTTGAGTCCCAGTGGATCCCAGTAGATCCCAGTCCGTCACAGCTGCTGGGAGATGCCCTGGGTGGATCCCAGTTCGGTCCCAGTGGATCCCAGTAGATCCCAGTCCGTCACAGCTGCTGGGAGATGCCCTGGGTGGATCCCAGTTCAGTCCCAGTGGATCCCAGTTCGATCCCAGTCCGTCACAGCTGCTGGGAGATGCCCTGTGATCCGCTCAGTCTCAGCACCTCCCATGGGACTCCCAGCTGCTCCCAGGTGAGCAGGGAGATGCCCTGGCTGGTCCCGTCCTGCAAAGTGGATCGCCAGGGATCCACAGTCGGGATCCCAGGGGGCTGGGGGATCCGGGGAGTCTGCTGGGAGTGGCTCTGAGTGGATCGCTGGCGATCTCAGCTGGATCCCTGGGTGCAGTCCCAGGGATCCCAGGGGGTCACAGAGGGACTGGGAGGATCCCCAGGGTGGGATCTGCTGGGGATCCGCAGTGGATCCCAGTGGGGATCTCAGTGGGATCCGAAGTCCCAGTGGGGACAGCTCTGTGGGCTGGGATCCCAGCAGGGATCTGCAGGGGATCTGGGGATCCCAGGGGATCTGCAGTCCCCAGCTGGGATCTGAGTAGAGGGATCCACAGGGGATCTCAGGGGATCTCAGGGATCCAGGGATCTGTCTGGGAGTCTAGGTGGGATCTGTGGGGTCTGTCTGGGGATCTGGGGGAGTCCAGGGGATCTGGGGGATCCCAGGTGGGATCTGAGGGGACTCCAGGGGGATCTGGGGGGGATCTGAGGGGGATCCAGGGGGATCTGGGGAGGGTCTAGGGAGGGAGTCTGGGGGATCCGTGGGGATCTGAGGGGGATCTTGGGGGGTCTGGGGAGGTCTAGGTGGGATCTGAGGCTGGGATCCAGGGGGATCTGAGAGGGGATCTAGCTGAGGGGATCCAGGGGATCTAGGGGTCTGAGGGGATCCAGGGGATCTAGTCTGGGAGGGTCTAGGTGGGATCTGAGGGATCTGGGGATCCAGGGGATCTGGGGGGATCCGGGGATCGGATCTGGAGGACTGGGGGATCCAGGGGGATCTGGGGATCTGAGGGATCTGGGGATCTGAGGGGATCCAGGGGGATCTGACTGGGGGATCCGGGGATCTGGGGGGATCTGGGGGCTAGGGTGGGATCTGAGGGGATCTGGGGGATCTGAGGGGATCTGGGTGGGATCTGAGGGGGATCCAGGGGGATCTGTCTGAGGGATCCAGGGGATCTGGGGGGTCTGGGAGGGTCTAGGTGGGATCTGGGGGGCTCGGGGGATCTGAGGGGGATCTGGGGAGGGGATCCGAGGGGATCTTGGGGGGATCTGGGAGGGTCTAGGTGGGATCTGAGGGGATCTGGGAGGGGATCCAGGGGATCTGACTCGGAGGGGGATCCAGGGACTCTGGGGATCTGGGAGGGATCCAGGGATCGATCTGGGGGGGATCCCAGGGGGGATCTGGGGGATCTGGGGATCTGAGGGGATCTGAGGGGATCCAGGGGGATCTGGGGGATCTGGGAGGGATCTGGGGGATCTGGGGGATCCAGGGGATCTGGGGGGATCTGGGGAGGGATCTGGGGATCGGGGGGTCTGGGTGGGATCTAGGGGATGGGGGATCATCGCTGGGGGATCTGGGAGGGATCCCTGAGGGATCTGGGGGGATCCAGGGGGGATTTGGGGGAGGGATCTGGAGGATCTGGTAGGATCCAGGGGATCTGGGGGCCCTGAGGGATCCAGGGACGGGTGTTGGGGGATCTGGCAAATCTTGGGGATCTGGGAGGGTCTAGGTGGGATCTGAGGGACGATCCAGGGGGATCTGGGGGATCTAGGGAGGGATCCCCGGAGAGTCTGGGTGGGATCTGGAGGATCTGGGGGGCATTTGAGGGGACGGGGATCTGGAGGGATCCGGATGGGATCTGGGGGATCAGAGGGGATCCCAGAGAGATCCAGGGGGATTTTGGGAAGATCTTGGGGATCTGGGAGGGTCTGGGTGGGATCTGGAGGGGATCTGGGGGGATCCAGTGGATCCTGGAGGGGTCTGGGGGATTTTGGGGGGTTCTGGGGATCCCCGTGAGGGGGTCTGGGAGGGGGATCTGAGGGGGATCCGCATCTGGAGGGGGATCTGGAGGATCTGAGGTGGGATCTGGGGGATCTGGGGGGATCACAAGGGGATCCTGGGAGGTTCTGGGGGGGATTTTGGGGGGATCTGGGGGAATCGGGGGGAGTCTGGGTGGGATCCAGGGGATCGCTTTGGGGGGATCTAGATCTGGGAGGGGATCTAGGTGGGATCTGGAGGGGATCTGGGGATCCAGGGGATCTGGGGGGTCATGGGGTCCCGGGAGGATCTGGGGGGATCTGGGGGATCTGGGGGGATCCCTAGAGGGTGTTTTGGGGGGATCTGAGGGGGATCCAGGGAGGGGTCCTGGGGGGATCCAGGTGGGATCTGGGGGATCTTGGGAGGGGATCTAGGGGGATCTGATGGGATCTGTGGGGATCTGAGGGGGGATCTGGGGGATCCCTGAGGGATCCAGGGGACGTTTTGGGGATCTGGGAGGGATCCAGTGGGATCCGGGGTCTGGGGGGATTTTGGGGGATCTGGGGAATCGCAGGGGATCTGGAGGGATCTGGGGTGGGATCTGGGGGGATCTGTCCAGGGGGATCCTGGAGGGGTCTGGGGGGGGATTTTCTTTGGGGATCCTGGGGGGAATCAGGAGGGTCTGGGAGGGATCCAGGAGGGTCTAGGTGGGATCTGAGGGGGATCTGGGGGGGATCCAGCGGCAAATCTGGGGGGATCCCAGTGGGATCCCTGGAAGCTCTGGGGGATCCAGGGGATTTTGGGGAGATCTGGGGATCTGATGGGATCTGATGGGGATCTGAGGGGATCTGGGGGCACCCTGAGGGGATCCATGTTTGGGGGATCTGGGAGGAAATCTGCATCTGGGAGGGGTCTGGGTGGGATCTGGGGGATCCAGAGGGGATCCTGGAGGTTCTGGGGATTTTGGGGATCTGGGGAATCAGGAGGGGCTGAGGGGATCCAGGGGGTGTTTGGGGGACATGGGAAAGACCTTGGGGGATCTGGGGGGTCTGGGGTGGGATCTGAGATCTGATCCTGAGGGATCTGGGGGTCTGGGGGCATGGGATCAGCTGATCTGAGGGATCTGTGCTCAGTGTCCAGAGGGATCGGGGGGATCCAGTGGATCCTGGAGGGTCTGGGGGATTTTTTGGGGAAGATCTGGGAGGGATCCCTGAGGGTCTGGGGGATCCTGGAGGGGATCATGGAGATCTGGGAGGGATCCAGAGGGTCTGGGGATCTGGGGTGGATCTGGGGGATCCAGTGGGGATCCTGGAGGTTCTGGGGGGACTTTTGGGGGATCTGGGGGAATCGGGGGAGTCTGGGAGGGATCCAGGGGATGTTTGGGGGATCTGGAAAGATCTTGGGGGATCTGGGAGGGTCTGGGTGGGATCTGAGGGGGATCTGGGGGGGGATCTGGAGGATCTGGGGGCATTTGAGGGGGTCTGAATGACAGGGGATCTGGGGGGGATCTGGGAGATCCTGGGGATCTGGGGGGATCCAGTGGGATCCCTGGAGGATCCGGGGATTTTGGGGGATCTGGGGGGCCTAGGGGATCTCAGTCTAGGGTGTCTGGGGGCTCTGGATGTGCTAGGATGGACCCAGTGGGACCAACTGGGGACCAACCGGGACCCTGACTGGATCCCCTGGAGACGGCGGCGATCGAGTGGATCCCTCACCTGGTGGAAGGACTGGGGGGAGTCCAGAAGTCGATGCTGGAGGGACCCAGGGACAAACTGGGGACAAACTGGGGACAAACTGGGATCTACTGGATCCCCACCCTGCGGAAGGGCTGGGGGTTCTGGACGCAGAGAGGGCCCAGTGGGACCCGGACTGGACCTCACTGGGGATCTACTGGGATCCACTGGGATCCACTGGGTCCCCACCTACGGCTGCTGCGTCTGCTCTGGACTCTGGAAGCCCGATCTGGGATGGCAGGGGCAAACCTGGGAGCAGGATCCGGGGATCTGCGGGACCCTCACGCGGGATCTGCGTGCCTGGGAGGGGCTGTGGGGAAGACTGGGGACAAACTGGGACGAGTCTGGGTGGGAGCCTGAGGAGCTCAGGGACCCAGTGGGGACCAACCGGGGACCAATCTGGACGAATCTGGGGACAAACTGGGAGGGGATACTGAGGGCCAGGGGTGGGATCTGGGAGGACTCTGGAGGCACGACCTGAGGGGACCGGATGATACCGACAGAATCCAGGGACAAACCTGGGATCCAGGGATCCCCACCCATGGAAGGGCCCGGGTGTCTGAGCTGGAACTGCTGGGAGCGACCCAGCGGGACAAACTGGGACACACTGGGGATTCAACTGGGGGACCTGACCGGGGACCCAAACCGGGGACAACCGGGTCCCCACGGCGGAAGGGCTGAGTGCTGGGAGGGGCCCAGTGGGACAAACCGGGACAAACTGGGATAAACTGGGACAAACTGGGACAACTCGGGACAAACCCGGGATCTAGGTGGATCCCCACCCGGCAGAAGTGGGCCGGGGTGTCTGGGGGCTCTGAACATGCTGGGAGCCGCGACCCAGTGGGACAAACTGGGACAAACCTGGGAGCACACTGGGATCATGCTGGGATCGAAAGTGTCCTCACCTGGACTGGAAGCGCTGAGTGCTGGGATTCACTGCCCAGTGGGTCCTCACGTGGACAGGGCTGGGGTGGAGCCTGGGGGTTCTGGAGCATGCTGGGAGGCGGACCCAGTGGGACAAACTGACAACCGGGACAAACTGGGGACAAACTGGGTCCCCACCCGGCAGGAAGCGGCTGCTCTGGGAGTGCGCTGGGAGCCGCAGTGGGACAAGCGGGACAAACCGGGGACAAACTGGGACCGACAAAAGTGGATCCAGGACCCGACTGACGAAGGGCCCGGGGGTGTCCTGGGGAAGTTCTGGACGGGCTGGGAGGGACCCAGTGGACAAACCGGGACCTACCGGGGACATAACTGGGATCTCACTGGGATCGAGTGGATCCCCACCCATGGAAGGGCCGAGCGGGAGGCAGTGGGACAAACTGCACCGGGTGGGAGTCTGGGAGTTCTGAGCATGCTGGGAGCGACCCAGTGGGACAAACCGGAATCCCAAACTGGGACAAACTGGGATCCACTGGTGGCCCCACCTGGCAGAAGGGCTGCTTGGGAGTTCTGGAGTGTGCTGGAGGCAACCCAGTGGGACAAACTGGGACAAACTGGGATCTGCTGGGATCGAAGGGATCACCTGGTGGAAGGGCTGTGTCTGGGAGTTCTGAGCATGCTGGGATGCACCCAGTGGACAAACTGGACAAACTGGGACAAACTGGATCGAGTGGGTCCCTCACCCGGATGGAGCGGGCTGGGGGAGTCGGAGGGGCCCAGTGGGACAAACTGGGACAAACTGGGACAAACTGGGGATCCTGGTGGATCCCTCGTGGCGGATGCTAGAGCCGAGAGTCTGGGGGCTCTGGACATGCTGGGAGCCAGCGCCAATGGGGACAAACTGGGACAAACTGGGTGGGAGTCTGGGGGTGTGCTGAGGGACCCAGTGCGATGGCGAAGTGGACAAACTGGGACAAACTGGGACAAACTGGGACAAACTGGGATTCAGTGGATCCCCCCACCTGGCGGAAGGGCTGGGGAGTCTGGGAGCCCTGGAGCCATGCTGGGGAAACTGGGACAAACTGTGGGACGAAACCGACAAACTGGGACAAACTGGGACAATTGAGATCGGGAGTGGATCCCCACCCGCGGAAGGGCTGAGAGTCTAGGGACAACCGGACAAACCGGGTGGACCAGTCGGAGCACAGCGGAGGGACAAACTGCAGTGGACAACCGGGACCACCGGGATCTCACTGGTCCCCACCTGGCGGAAGGGCTGGGGGAGCTGGAACACCGGGACAAACTGGGGACAAACTGAGACGGACGGATACTGGGGAGCGCCCAGTGGATAAATTGCCAACCGGACGACTGGATCGCACCCGGGGACAGCGGGACCCGGGGATCGAAACCGGGGACAAACCCGGGACAACACCGGGTCCTCCACCCTGGAAGGGCTGGGGACAACCGACAAACCGGTGGAAACGGACGCAGCGGAGGGCCCAGTGGGACAACCCGGGACAACGACTGGGGAGTCAACGCGGACAACTGGACACGCCGAGAACCGGATCCAGTGGATCCAACTCGGAAGGACCAAACGGAGCGGAGCGGACCGGATGCGGACAACCGACAACCGGGACAACTGGACGGGATCCGGATGGAGCCTAACGGGACAAACCGATCTACCCATGGAAGTGGCTGCAACGGAACACGGACAGTGGAGGACAACCGGGACAACCGGACAACCGGGATCCACCGATCGAGCGGATCCCTCAACCCAGCGGAAGGCCCGGCGATGCGGAGCCGACCCAGTGGACAACCGGGACAAACCCGGGCAGGGAGCGGACCGGATCCCGACAACGATGCAGGGAGCCGCAGCCGGACGGAGCGACCCAGTGGACAAACGGGATCAACTGGGACAACCGGACCCATCGGTCCCCACCCGGTGGCAGGGAAGCGGCTGGACAACCGGGACAAACCGGGTGGAGTCTGGACGCATGGAGCGGACCCAGTGGACAACAACCGGGACAACCGGGACAAACCTGGAACCACTCCGGGATCCGTCATGGCTGGACAACCGGATGGAGCCGGAGTTTTGGACTGCGGACCCGGACATGGGAGCCCACCGGACGGACTCGGGGATCCACTGGATCGAGTGGATCCCCAACCCGTGGAAGGGCTGGGGAGTCTGGAGGGCTGGACCCAGCGACCAACTGGGACAAACTGTGGAAAGTCTGCGAACGGGTGCCCCGGAGCTGGACCCAGTGGACAACTGGGGACAACCGGGACAACCGACAAACCGGATCTGATCCTCACCCCGGCGGAAAATCGGAAACAGCGGAGGACGCGGAACAGCTGGACAACGGATCCACGGAAAACGGAGATGGACTGGACCGACATCCGGACCGTGGATCCAACCACGCCGCCCGGGAAACGAGCAGCGGACCCGGACGCTGGATCAACCCGGAGCCGACCCGAACGGAACGGAGCGACCGGACAACCCGGGACAACTGGACGAGGATCCCGACCCACCGAATGACCGGGTGGCCCGAGATCAGCACGGACCCAGTGGACAACCGACAACCGGGACAACCGGACCAACCGATCCAGGAACCCCACCCGGTGAAGGAGTCCCGGCCGGACGCAGCGACCAGTGGACAACCGGATAACCGGGACAACCGGATCCTCACCCGGCAGGCATGCGGAGGCCGGGACGACCCGCGAAAGCCCAGCCCGGAGGGACCCAGGTGGACAACCAGACAACCAGACAACCGGACAACCGGGATCGGTGGATCCGGACCCAGTGGACAACCGGACAACCGGACCCACGACCCGACTGAGCCACCAGGACCCGGACCGGACCCAGTGCCAGATCCACTGGCCACCCGGCAGCCCGGAACATGGACCCAGGGACAACGGACAACGCATCCGGATCCTCACCCAAGGACAGCCCGGGAGCTGGACAAAGGAGGACCCCAGTGGACAACCAGACAACTGGACCGCACCGGATCCCGACCCAGCGAAGGAGTGCCGGGAAACGGACGGACAAAGGAGCGGACCCAGTGGACAACCTGGGACAACAAACGGACGCAGTGGGTCCCACAGGAAGGACCCGGACGCCACCAGTGGACAACTGACTGGAACCCACTGGGATCCACTGGGTCCCCACCCGGCGGAAGGGCTGGGAAGGACCCAGTGGGACAGCACAAACTGGGACAAACTGCCAGTGGCACGTGGACATATGTGTCTGGAGCCCTGAACGAATGGGACAGCTGGAGTCCACCAGACAGTGGACACGCTGACGAAGGAAAAAGGAACAGGAATCGGCCGGTCTCAATGGTCAGGGAAAACTGCAGGTGGCCTGGATCCCATGGCCATGGAAACGGAAAAATGGAAAATGGAAAACGAAAAAGAGAAGGACGACAAACGAATCAACGGAGAATCAAGGAAACGAAAATGGAAAATGGAAAAATGGAGACCCCGAGAGGAACGAAAACGGAAAAGGAAAATGGAAGAAATGGAAACAAGGAAAGAAAATGGAGAAAATGGAAAACGAAAATGGAAAAAATGGAAATAGGAAAATGGGAAAAAAATGGAAAGAAATGGAAAGGAAAGGAATGGAAACGAAAAATGAGAAGAATGGGAAATGGAAAGAAAGGAAAATGGAGGAATGGAGAAATGGACCAAAATGGAAAATGAAAATGGGAAAATGGAAAATGGAAAATGGAAAATGGAAAATGGGAAAATGGAAAAATGGAAATGGAAAATGGAAAATGGAAAATGGAATGGAAATGGGAAAATGGAAAATGGAAATGGAAGAAAAATGGAACAGGGAAAATGGGAAAATGGAAAATGGAAATGGAAATGGAAATGGAAATGGAAGAATGGAAACACAGGGGAAATGAAAATGGAAAATGGAAAATGGGAAAATGGAAGACGAAAATGGGAAAATGGAAAATGGAAAATGGAGACGAAGAAATGGAAAAATGGAAATGGAAAATGGAAAATGGAAAATGGAAAACGGAAAAATGGAGAAATGGAAAGAAATGGAAATGGAAATGAAAATGGAAAATGATGGAAAATGGAAATGGAAATGGAAATGGAAAGAAAATGGAAAAAATGGAATGGAATGGAAATGGATGAAATGGAGAATGGAAATGGAATGGAGAAATGGAAATGGAGGAGAAATGAATGGGAGTGAAAATGGGAATGGGAAAATGGAAAATGGAAGAAATGGAAAATGGGAATGGAATGGGAAAATGGAAAATAAAATGGAAAATGAAATGAGGAATGGAAGACTGAAGGAAAATGGAACAGAAAATGGTGGAAAACGGAAAAATGGAAATATGAAAATGGGAAAATGGACAAAATGAGGAAAATGGAAAATGGAAATGGTGGAAAATGGAATGGAAATGGAACGAAATAAGGGTGGAAAATGGAGTGAAGATGGAAAATTGGAAAATGACGAATGATGAAAATGGAAATGGTGAAATGGAATGAAGGAAAATGGAAAATGGAAATGGAAAATGGAAATGGAAATGGAAATGGAACGAAATGGTGGAACTGATGGAACGAAATGGAATTGAAAATGGAACGAAGAAATGGAAATGGAATCAGGGAACTGGAAATGGGGAAATGGAAACATGAGGAAAATCTGGGAAAATGGAAATTGGTGGAAAAATTGAAAAGAAATTTGGGGAAAGAAAATTGGTGAAAAATTGGGTGATTGAAAAAAATCGTGAGAAAATGGGGAAAAAATGAAAAAATGGAGGATGAGGAGAATAGCTATGAAATGAGAAAAAATAGGAAAAATATGAGCATATGGGGAAAAATTTTTAAAAATGGGCAAAAAATGGGGGAAAATGGAGAACATGGGGAAAAAATGGGTGAAAAAAATGGGAAAAATTGGGGAAAAAAGATGAAAAAAATGGGGAAAAATTTTTAAAAATGGGCAAAAAATGGTGAAAAATGGTGAAAAAAATTGGTGAAAAAAATGGGGCAAAATGGGGAAAAAATGGTGAAAAAAAGGGTGAAAAATGGTGAAAGAAAAGTGAAAAAATCGTGAAAAAATTTTAAAAATGGGCAAAAAATGGGGGGAAAATGGTGCAAAAATGTTGAAAAAATGGTGAAAAAAATGGTGAAAAAATGGCGACAAAATGGATGAAAAATGGTGAAAAAATGGATGAAAAATGGTTAAAAATTATGAAAAAATGGTGAAAAATGGTGAAAACATGGTGAAAAATTAGGAAAAAATGGTGAAAAATGGATAAAATTGGGAAAAATGGGAAAAAAGGGAAAAAATGGGGAAGAAATGGTGGAAAAATGGAGAAAAATGGGGGAAAATGGTGGAAAAATGGGGGAAAAATGGGTTAAAAATGGTGGAAAAAAGGGGAAAAATGGTGGAAAAATGGTGAAAAAATAGTGAGAAAATGGGGAGAAAATGGAAAAAATGGGGAACAAATGGGGAAAATTGGGAAAAATGGTAAAAAATGGGGGAGAAATGGTGGAAAAATGGGGAAAAATTGTGAAAAAAATGGTGGAAAAATGGGGGAAAAATGGTGAAAAAATGGATGAAAAATGGTGAAAAAATGAATGAAAAATGGTTAAAAAATTATGAAAAAATGGTGAAAAATTAGGAAAAAATGGTGAAAAAATGGTGAAAAAAATGGGAAAAATGGGAAAAAATGGGAAAGAAATGGTGGAAAAATGGGGAAAGAATCGGGAAAAAATGGTGAAAAAATGGTGGAAAAAATGGTGAAAAAATGGTGGAAAAATGGTGAAAAAATGGTGGAAAAATGGGTGAAAAATGGTGAAAGAATCGTGAAAAAATGGTGAAAAAGTTTTAAAAATGGGCAAAAAATGGTGCAAAAATGATGCAAAAATGGTGAAAAAATGGATGAAAAATGGTGAAAAATGAGTGAAAAAAATGGTGAAAAATGGTTGTGAAAATGGTGAAAAAATGAATGAGAAAATGGTTAAAAAAATTATGAAAAAATGGCAAAAAATTAGGAAAAAATGGTGTCGTGGTGAAAAAATGGGGAAAAAATTGGGAAAAATGGGAAAAAATGGGGAAGAATGGTGAAAAAATGGTGAAAAAAATGGATGAAAAATTGGGAAAAGAGGAAAATGGGATGCAGCCCCCCCAAGCCCGCAGTGAGCGCAGCCATCCCATAATTTCAGACCTTGTCCGCAAAGACCATGATGCCATAGTCGGTTTTGCCCCTCAGGGCTCTGCCCACGCACTGGGCCGCGTGTCTCATGGCATCGAAGGTCAGGAAGTCGCCCTCCCGCACCTGCAGCTGCTCCCTGAGGAACTCCAGCCGGGCCTGAAGGGGTTAACGGGGTGGGATCCCCAAAATCCATCCCAGGGACCCCAAAATCCATCCCATGGAGCCCAAAATCCATCCCAAAATCCATCCCAGGTATCACAAAATCAACCCCAAATCCACCCAGCTGCTCCCTGAGGAACTCCAGCTCGGGCCTGAAGGGGTTAACGGGGTTGGGATCCCCAAAATTCATCTCAGGGATCCCAAAATCCATCCCAAAAACCACCCAGGTATCACAAAATCCATCCCAGGTATCACAAAAATCCATCCCAGGTATCACAAAATCCATCCCAAAAACCACCCAGGTATCACAAAATCCATCCCAGGTATCACAAAATCCATCCCAGGTATCACAAAATCCACCCCAGGTATCACAAAATCCATCCCAGGTATCACAAAATCCACCCCAAAATCCACCCAGGTGTTCTCTGGGGAATTCCAGCTGGGCCTGAAGGGGTTAACGGGTTGGGATCCCCAAAATCCATCCCAGGGACCCCAAAATCCATCCCAGGGACCCCAAAATCCATCCCAAAAACCACCCAGGTGTTCACTGGGGAATTCCAGCCGGGCCTGAAGGGGTTAAAGGGGTTGGGATCCCCAAAATCCATCCCAGGGACCCCAAAATCCATCCCAAAAATCACCCAGGTACCCCAAAATCCATCCCAGGTATCACAAAATCCATCCCAGGTATCACAAAATCCATCCCAGGGACCCCAAAATCCATCCCAGGGACCCCAAAATCCTTCCCAGGTATCACAAAAATCCATCCCAGGTATCACAAAAATCCATCCCAGGGACCCCTAAAATCCATCCCAAAATCACCCAGGTACCCCCAAAATCCATCCCAGGTATCACAAAATCCAGCTCCAAAACCACCCAGGTGTTCTCTGGGGAATTCCAGCCGGGCCTGAAGGGGTTAAAGGGGACTGGGATCCCCAAAATCCATCCCAGGGACCCTCAAAATCCATCCCAGGGACCCCAAAATCCATCCCAAAATCACCCAGGTATCACAAAAATCCATCCTAGGGAGCCGAAATCCATCCCAAAACCACCCAGGTATCACAAAATTCACCCCAGGTACCCCAAAATCCATCCCAGGGACCCCAAAATCCATCCCAAAAATCACCCAGGTATCACAAAATCCATCCCAGGGACCCCAAAATCCATCCCAAAAACCACCCAGGTATCACAAAAATTCACCCCAGGTACCCCAAAATCCACCCCAGGTATCACAAAATCCACCCCAGGGACCCCCAAAACCCCCCAAACCCCCAAAAAATCCCCCCAGGTGACCCCTTAACCCCCCAGGTGACCCCTTAAGTGACCCCAAAACTCTAAACCCACCCAGGTCCCCCTAAAATCCCAACCCCCATCCCCGGTGACCTAAAATCCCAAAACCCGCTCTAGGTGACCCCCAAAATTCCCTCAGCTGACCCAAAAATCCCCCAGGTGACCCCAGGTACCTAAAAACTCCCCCAGATACCCCAAAATTCCCCCACAGGTGAACCCAGGTGACCCCAAACCCCCAAAACCTCCCCAAGTGATCCCCAGGTGACCCCAAAACCCCAAAACCTCCCCAAGGTGACCCCTAAACAAATCCCAAAAACCGCCCCCTAGGTGACCCCATAAACCCCCTTGCAGGTGACCCCAGGTGACCCCAAAATTCCCCCAGGTACCCTAAAATTCCCCCACTGGTGACTCCAGGTGACCCCAAAATCCCCTAAATCCCCAGGTGACCCTCTAAGTGACCCCAAAAATCCCCAAATCCCCCCCAGGTGACCCCCCAGGTGACCCCAAAATCCCAAAATCCCTCAGGTGACCCCTAAAAACCCCTAAAATCCCAAAAACCGCCCCCCTCAGGTGACCCTAAAATCCCCCCAGGTGACCCAAAACCCCAAAAATCCCCCCCCAGGTACCCCCAAAATTCCCACCACAGGTGACCCTAAAACCCCAAAAATCCCTCAAGGTGACCCCAAAATCCCCAAATCCCCCAGGTGACCCCAGGTAACCCCTAAAATCCTCCTAGGTGACCCCAGGCACCCCAAAATCCCAAAATCCCTCAGGTGACCCTCTAAATTTCCTCCAGGTGACCCTAAAACCCCCAAAAATCCCAAAATCCTCAGGTGACCCCAAATTTCCTCCAGGTGACCCTAAAACCCCAAAAATCCCAAAATCCCCTCAGGGTGACCCCAAAATCCCTCGGATGACCCCAAAATTCCCCACAGGTGACCCCAGGTGACCCTAAAAAGTCAAAAGATCCCTGTGTAGCCCCTAAAATCCCAAAATCCCCCCAATCACCCCTCAGGTGACCCTAAAATCCCAAAAATCTCCCCAGGTAACCCCAAATTTCCTCCAGGTGACCCCTAAAACCCCAAAATCCCCCAAATTTCCCCCAGGTGACCCCAAATTTCCCCAGGTGACCCCAAAAACCCCAAAAATCCCAAAATCCCCCTCAGGTGACCCCTAAATTTCCCCCAGGTGACCCCAAAACCCCCAAAAATCCCCTAAATTTCCCCAGGTGACCCTACCTACAGGTGACCCTCAAAACCCCCAAAATCAAATTTCCCCAGGTGACCCTTAAATTTCCCCAGGTGACCTCTAAAATTCCCCACAGGTGACCCCAGGTGACCCCAAAACCCCCAAAAATCCCTCCCAAGGTGACCCTAAAAAATCCTAAAATCCCCCCAATCACTCCCAGGTGACCCTAAAAATCCCAAAATCTCCCCCAGGTGACCCCAAATTTCCCCCAGGTGACCCTAAAACCCCAAAAACCCAAAATCCCCTCAGGTGACCCCCAAAATCCCCCCACAGGTGACCCAAAAACCCCAAAATCCCCCCAGGTGACCCCTAAAACTTCCCCCAGGTGACCCTAAAACCCCAAAAATCCCAAAATCCCCCTCAGGTGACCCCAAATTTCCTCCAGGTGACCCCTAAAACCCCAAAATCCCCCCAAATTCCCCCAGGTGACCCCTAAATTTCCCCAGGTGACCCCAAAACCCCCAAATCCCAAAAGCCGCCCCTCCAGGTGACCCCAAAATTTCCCCAGGTGACCCTAAAACCCCAAAAATCCCCCAGATACCCCAAAACCCTTAAAGATCCCCCAGGTGACCCCTAAAACTTCCCCAGGTGACCCCAAACCCCCAAAAATCCCAAAATCCCCTCAGGTGACCCCCTAAAACCCCAAAATCCCTAAAACCTACCAGGTGACCCCTAAAATTCCCCAGGTGACCCAAAACCCCAAAAAATCCCCCCAGGTACCCCTAAAACCCAAAGATCCCCCCAGGTGACCCCAAAACTTTCCCCAGGTGACCCCAAAACCCCCAAAATCCCAAAATCCCCCTCAGGTGACCCCAAATTTCCCCACAGGTGACCCCCAGGTGACCCTAAAACCCCAAAATCCCCTCAGGTGACCCCAAATTTCCCCCAGGGAGACCCCAAAAACCCCAAAATCCCAAAAATCCCCCTCAGGTGACCCTAAATTTCCTCCAGGTGACCCCCTAAAACCCCAAAATCCCCCCAAATTTCCCCAGGTGACCCCTAAATTTCCCCAGGTGACCCCCAAAACCCCCAAAATCCCAAAAACCGCCCCCCAGGTGACCCCAAAATTCCCCCCAGGTGACCCAAAACCCCAAAAAATCCCCCCAGGTACCCCAAAACCCAAAGATCCCCCCAGGTGACCCCAAAACTTTCCCCAGGTGACCCTAAAACCCCCAAAAATCCCAAAAATCCCCCTCAGGTGACCCCTAAAACCCCCAAATTTCCCCCACCCCTCTGACCTTGAGGATGCGGCTCTGGGTGTAAACGTAGGGAACCCCCCGAACATGATCACAGCCCGGCCAGAGTGATGGACTGGGGGAAAAAGGGGTGAGGGACCCCAAAATATCCCAAAATAACCTCAAAGAATAATCCCAAAATAATAGAAAAATATCCCCAAAAAAATCCCCCAAAAAAATCACAAAAACCACCAAAAAAATCCAAAAAACCCCCAAAATACTCCCCGAAAAACACCAAAAACCACAAAAAAGGGGTGTGAGGGACCCCCAAAATATCCCAAAAATATCTCAAAATAAACTCAAAAGAATAATCCCAAAAAAGAGAAAAAATATCCCCAAAAACCCAAAAATTCCCAAAAAACACCAAAAACCACCAAAAAACCACCAAAAACCACCACCAAAAAACCACCCAAAAACCACACAAAACCATTAAAAAATGGGGTGAGGGACCCCAAAAATATCCCAAAAATATCCCAAAATATCCCTCAAAAGAATAATCCCAAAATAATAGAAAAATATCCCAAAAATCCCCCAAAAAATCACAACACCAAAAAAATCTAAAAACACCAAAAACCACCAAAAACACTAAAAACACAAAAAATGGGGTGAGGGACCCCAAAATATCCCAAAATAATCCAAAATATCCTAAAAATAACCTCAAAAGGACAATCCCAAAATAATAGAAAAAATATCCCCCAAAAAAATCCCCTCCAAAAAATCACAAAAACACCAAAAAACCACCAAAACCGCCAAAAACCACAAAAAACCAAAAATGGGGTGAGGGACCCCAAAATAATCCAAAAATATCCCAAAATAACCTCAAGAGGACAATCCCAAAATAATAGAAAAATATCCCAAAAAAATCCCCCAAAAAATCCCTTTTAAAAAGCAAAAACCACCAAAAAACAAAAAAACTCCAAAAAATTTGGGGTGACGGACCCCAAAATATCCCAAAATATCCCAAAATAACCCTCAAAAGGACAATCCCAAAAAAATAGAAAAATATCCCCAAAAAACCCCAAAAAATTCCCAAAAAACCATCAAAAAAAATGGGAGTGAGTGACCCCAAAATAACCCAAAATATCCCAAAATAATCCAAAATATCCCAAAATAACCTCAAAAGAATAATCCCAAAATAATAGAAAAAATATCCCCAAAAAAAATCCCTCCAAAAATCACAAAAACACCCAAAAACCACCAAAAAACCACAAAAAATTGGGGTGAGAGACCCCAAAATAACCCAAAAAATCCTCAAAAGGACAAACCCAAAATAATAGAAAAATATCCCCAAAAAACCCCAAAAATCCCCAAAAAACCACATAAAAACCCCCAAAAAATTGGGGTGAGTGACCCCAAAATATTCCAAAATAACCTCAAAAGGAGAATCCCAAAATAATAGAAAAATATCCCCAAAAAATCACACCAAAAATCACAAAAACACCAAAAACCACAAAAAATCGGGTGAGGGACCCTAAAATAACCCAAAAAACCCCCCAAAAATCCCAAAAATCACCCCAAAACCTCCCCCAAAAACCCAAAATCCCCCTTAAAAAAACCACAAAAATAGCCAAAAATCCCAAAAAACCCCCAAAATACCCCCAAAAAATCCCAAAATCCCCACCAAAAATCCCAAATACCCCCCTAAAAAATCGCTAAAATTCCCAAAAATCCCCTAAAAATCCCCCAAAACTCCCAAATAGCCCCAAAATCCCAAAAATCCTCCCTAAAAAACCCAAAAATCCCAAAGAATCCCCAAAACCCCAAAAAATCCCCAAAAATTCCCAAAACCCCGAAATAACCCCAAAACCCCCAAAATTCCCCTAAAAACCCCCAAAATCATCCAAAAATCCCAAAATTCTCCCCCAAAAGACCTAAAACCCCCAAAAAACCCCCCAAATCCCCCTAAAAAACCCCCAAAAAATCTCCAAAAACCCCCAAAATTCTCCTGAAAATCCCCAAAAATCCCAAAAAATCCCCCAAAATTCCCCTAAAAACCCCCAAAAATCACCTGAAAACCCAAATTCTTCCCCCAAATCCCCCTAAAAACCCCAAAAATCCCCCAAACCCCAAAAAAATCCCCCAAAAAGCCCCTAAAAAATCCCTCCAAAAATCCCAAAAATTCCTCCAAAAACCCCAAAAATTCATGAGAACAACCCCAAAATTCCCCTAAAAACCCCCAAAAAATCCCCAAAAATTCCCCTAAAAATCCCCAAAAATCCCCAAAATCCCCCAAATCCCCCCCTGGAAAAAACCCCAAAAAATCCCCCAAAAAATCCCAAAACCCCCTAAAAATTCCCCCAACCCCCAAAAATCCCCAAAATTCTAAAATTCCCCTAAAAAAATCCCCAAAAATCCCCTGGAAAAACCCAAATTCTCCCCCAAAACCCCCCAAAATCCCCCCAAAAATCCCAAAAAATCCCAAAAATCCCCTAAAAACCCCAAAAATCCCCTAAAAACCCCCTAAATGCCCCCCTAAAAACCAAAAAATTCCCCCAAATTTCCCTAAAAAATCCCCAAAAATTCTGCAAGAAAATCCCCAAAAATCACCCAAAAAATCCCCAAATCCTCACCAAAATTCCCCTAAAAAATCCCAAAAATTCCCCTAAAAAACACCAAAAAATCCAAAAAATCCCCCAAAAAATCCCCTAAAATCCCCTAAAATTCCCCTAAAAAATCTCCAAAAATCCCCTGAAAAAACCCAAATTCTCCCCGAAAACACCCAAACCCCCCAATCCCCCCCTAAAAAAAAACCCCAAAAATCCCCCAAACCCTAAAAATCCCAAACCCCCCAAAAATCCCCTAAAATTCCCTAAAATTCCCCAAACCCCCAAAAAATCCCCCAAAAACCCCAAAAAATTCCAAGTAAAAAATCCCCTAAAAATCCCCTAAAAAATCCCAAATTCTCCCCCCCAAAACATCTCCTGAAACCCCCCAAAATCCCTCAAATGCCCCCTTAAAAACCCCCAAAAATCCCCCAAAACCCCAAAAAATCCCCCCAAAAAATCCCCCAAAAATCACCCAAAAATCCCAAATAATCCCCCCAAAACCCCCCTAAAAAATCCCAAAAAATCCCCCAAAAAATCCCAAATTCCCTAAAAAATCCCCAAAAAATTCCCCCTAAAACCTCCCTAAAAATCCCAAAAATCCCCAAAAATCCCCAAAAATCCCTTCAGAAAAACCCCCTAAAATTCCCCTAAAAAATCCCCAAAAATCACCTGAAAAAATCCCAAATGCCCCCTAAAAAATCCCTAAAACTCCTCTAAAAATTCCCCCAAAACCCCCTAAAACCCCCAAATCCCCCCTAAAAACCCCAAAAAATCCCCCAAACCCCAAAAATCCCCAAAAAGCCCCTAAAAAATCCTCTCCAAAAATCCCAAAATTCCTCCAAAAAACCCCAAAAATTCAAGCAAAAAAATCCCCAAAAATCCCCCTTAAAAATTTCCCCAAAAGCCCCCAAATCCCCCCTGAAAAACCCAAAAAATCCCCCTAAAAATCCCAAAACCCCCCAAAAATTCCCCAAAAAATCCCAAAAATCCCCAAAATTCCCCAAAACCTCCCAAAAACTCTAAATCCTCACCAAAATTCCCTCAAAAAATCCCCAAAAATCTCCTGAAAAATCCCAAATTCTCCCCCAAAAATCCCCCTAAAAATCCCCCAAAAACCCTTAAAAGCCCCAAAATCCCCCAAATGCCCCCTAAAACCCAAAATCCCTAAAAATCCCAAAACTCCCTGAAAACCCCCCAAAAACCCCCAAAATTCTCTAAAACCCCCAAAATAAAAATTCACAAAACTCCATAACCCCCAAAAATCCCTCAAAGCTCTCAAAAATCCCTTATGTTCTCTCTCAAACACTCAAAACCCCTCAAATTCCCTCATCCCCCAAAAATCCCAAATCCTCACCAAAATCGATCCCCTCCGACACCTTCCCCCGCGCCACCGAGAGCAGCACGGCCCCTCGCCCGTTCTCACACGCCTGGGGGGGCACAAAGGGTTAAATTTTGGGGGGACCCCTCCCCCAAATGAGACAAATGGGAATTTTTGGGAATTTTTGGGATTTTTGGGAATATTTGGGGATTTTTTTGGGGTTTTTTTTGGCACCTCCTGATATTTCTCCAGGGCCACGCTGGTCTCGGCTCCTGGCCCCTGGGTCTCGATGAAGAGAAGTTTGTTCCTCTGGATGTTCTCCAGGATGCCCTGGGGGGGAATTTTGGGGGGTCCTGAGTAAATTTTGGGGGGTCTTGGGAAAATTTTGGGGGTCCTGAGTAAATTTTTGGGGGATTTTTGGGGTTCTGGGGGATTTTGGGGCAGTTTTGGGGCATTTTTGGGGTTCTGGGAGGGATTCTGGGGGTATTTGAGGGGCTCTGAGGGAGATTTTGGGGGTCCTGGATGAAATTTTTGGGGGTCCTGGGTGATTTTTGGGGGATTTTTGGGGGTCCCTAAGTGATTTTTGGGGGGTCTTTGGGAAAATTTTGGGGGATTTTTGGGGTTCTGGGGAGATTTTGGGGCAGTTTTGGGGTTTTGGGTCTTATTTGTTCCTCTGGATGTTCTCCAGGATGCCCTGGGGGAATTTTGGGGGGTCCTGAGTAAATTTTGGGGGGTCTTGGAAAAAATTTTTGGGGGGTCCTGAGAAAATTTTGGGGGGTCTTGGGAAAATTTTGGGGGATTTTTTGGGGGTTCTGGGGGATTTTGGGGCAGTTTTGGGGTTCTGGTCTTGTTTGTTCCCTCTGGATGTTCTCCAGGGATGCCCTGGGGGAATTTTGGGGGTCCTGAGTAAATTTTTGGGGGGTCTTGGGAAAATTTTGGGGGTCCTGAGAAAAATTTTGGAGGGTCTTGGGAAAATTTTGGGGGATTTTTTGGGGTTCTGGGGGATTTTTGGGGCAGTTTTGGGGGTTCTGGGGGCTCGCTTTGTTCCCTCTGGATGTTCTCCAGGATGCCCTGGGGGAATTTTGGGGGTCCTGAGTAAATTTTTGGGGGGTCTTGGGAAAATTTTGGGGGGTCCTGAGAAAATTTTGGAGGGTCTTGGGAAAATTTTGGGGATTTTTTGGGGTTCTGGGGGGATTTTGGGGCAGTTTTGGGGGTTCTGAGTCTCGCTTTGTTCCTCTGGATGTTCTCCAGGATGCCCTGGGGGGAATTTTGGGGGTCCTGAGTAAATTTTGGGGGCGTCTTGGGAAAATTTTTGGGGGTCCTGAGAAAATTTTGGGGGTCTTGGGAAAATTTTGGGGCATTTTTGGGGTTCTGGGGGGATTTTGGGGGCAGTTTTGGGGGTTCTGGGTCTCGCTTGTTCCTCTGGATGTTCTCCAGAATGCCCTGGGGGAATTTTGGGGGGTCCTGGAGTAAATTTTGGGGGGTCCTGAGAAAAAATTTTTGGGGGGTCTTGGGAAAATTTTGGGGATTTTTTGGGGTTCTGGGATGGATTTTGGGGCAGTTTTGGGGGTTCTGGGGCTCGCTTGTTCCTCTGGATGTTCTCCAGGATGCCCTGGGGGAATTTTGGGGGGTCCTGAGTAAATTTTTGGGGGTCTTGGGAAAAATTTTGGGGGTCCTGAGTAAATTTTGGGGGATTTTTTGGGGTTCTGGGGGATTTTGGGGCAGTTTTGGGGTTCTGGGGTCTGCTTTGTTCCTCTGGATGTTCTCCAGAATGCCCTGGGGGGAATTTTGGGGGTCCTGAGTAAATTTTTGGGGGTCTTGGGAAAATTTTGGGGGTCCTGAGTAAATTTTGGGGGATTTTTTGGGGTTCTGGGGATTTTAAAGAAGTTTTTGGGGTTTTGGGTCTTGTTTGTTCCTCTGGATGTTCTCCAGAATGCCCTTGGGGAATTTTTGGGGGATATTTTTGGGATATTTTTGGGATGTTTTTGGGATATTTTTGGGACATTTTTGGGATATTTTTGGGATATTTTTGGGACATTTTTGGGATATTTTTAGGATATTTTTGGGATATTTTTGGGATATTTTTGGGATATTTTTAGGATATATTTAGGATATTTTTAGGAAATTTTTGAGATATTTTTGGGATATTTTTAGGACATTTTTCGGATATTTTTGGGATATTTTTTGGTTCTTTTTGGAATATTTATAGGATATTTTTAGGATATTTTTGGGATATTTTTGGGATATATTTGGGATACTTTAGGGATCTTTTTGGGATCTTTTTGGGATCTTTTTGGGATATTTTTTGGCTCTTTTTGGAATATTTTTGGGATATTTTTGAGATATTTTTAGGATATTTTGGGGGATATTTTTGGGATATTTTTGGGATATTTTTAGGATATTTTTCGGATGTTTTTAGGGTATTTTTGCGGTATTTTTTGGATATTATTTGGATATTTTTGACATATTTTTGGGATATTTTTGGGATATTTTTGGGCTGTTTTTGGGATATATTTGGGATATTTTTGGCATATTTTTGGGGTTATTTTTGGGATATTTTTAGGAAATTTTTGAGATATTTTTGGGATATTTTTAGGACATTTTTCGGATATTTTTGGGATATTTTTTGGTTCTTTTTGGAATATTTATAGGATATTTTTAGGATCTTTTTGGGATCTTTTTGGGATATTTTTTGGCTCTTTTTGGGATATTTTTGGGATATTTTTAGAATATTTTTAGGATACTTTTGGGATATTTTTGGGATATTTTTGGGATTTTTTAGGATATTTTTAGGATATTTTTGGGATATTTTTGGGATATTTTTGGGATATTTTTAGGATATATTTAGGATATTTTTGGGATATTTTTGGGATATTTTTGGCATATTTTTGGGGTTATTTTTGGGATATTTTTAGGAAATTTTTGAGATATTTTTGGGATATTTTTAGGACATTTTTCGGATATTTTTGGGATATTTTTTGGTTCTTTTTGGAATATTTATAGGATATTTTTGGGATATTTTTGGGATATTTTTGGGATATATTTGGGATACTTCAGGGATCTTTTTGGGATCTTTTTGGGATATTTTTTGGCTCTTTTTGGAATATTTTTGGGATATTTTTGAGATATTTTTAGGATATTTTTGGGGATATTTTTGGGATATTTTTGGGATATTTTTGGGACATTTTTAGGATATTTTTGGGATGTTTTTAGGGTATTTTTGCGGTATTTTTTGGATATTATTTGGATATTTTTGAGATATTTTTGGGATATTTTTGGGATATTTTTGTGATATTTTTGGGATATTTTTATCATATTTTTCAGATACTTTTGGGATATTTTTAGGATATTTTTGGGACATCCTTAGGATATTTTTGGGATATTTTTGGGATATTTTTAGGATATTTTTAGGACATTTTTGGAACATCTTTAGGATATTTTTGGGATATTTTTGGGATGTTTTTGGGCTCCCACCTGCTCATACCACGAGGCCACCGTGCTCTCCAGGTAAATGTAGCTGGTGAAAAACGCCACGAGCCCGTCGGGCACCACGGCCGAGAGCTCCAGCAGCAGCTGCCCGTAGTTCCTCACCACAGCTGGAAGAATTTGGGAGATTTTTTGGCTTTTTGGGGACTAAAAAATCCCGAATTTATAGAGACCCAAAATCCCCAAAAAATCCCCCAAAAAAATCCTCAAAAATCAAAAAGTTCCATCAAAAATTGCCCTAAGAGCTCAGCAGCAGCTGCCCCAAAAATTCTGATTACAGCTGTAAATTTGGGAGATTTTGGGTTTGGGGACCCCCAAAACCGAATTTATAGAGACCCAAATTCCCCAAAAATCCCCAAAAAAATCCTGAAATAAACCAAAAATCCTCAAAAATCAAAAAATTCCATCAAAAATTCCCCCAGAGCTCCAGCAGCAGCTGCCCGTAGTTCCTCACCACACAGCTGCAGAGAATTTGGGAGATTTTTGGGTTTTGGGGACCCCCAAAATCCCAAATTTATAGAGACCCAAATTCCCCAAAAATCCCCAAAAATCCTGAAATAAAACCAAAAAATCCTCAAAAAATCAAAAATTCCATCAAAAATTCCCCTAAGAGGCTCCAGCAGCAGCTGCCCGTAGTTCCTCACCACAGCTGCAAAATTTGGGGAGATTTTTGGGTTTTGGGGACCCCCAAAAAATCCCAAATTTATAGAGACCCAAATTCCCCAAAAATCCCCAAAAAAATCCTGAAATAAACCAAAAAATCCTCAAAAAAATCAAAAAAATTCCATCAAAAAATTCCCCTTAAGAGCTCCAGCAGCAGCTGCCCAGTAGTTCCTCACCACAGCTTTGCAATTTGGGAGATTTTTGGGTTTTGGGGACCCCCAAAAAATCCCAAATTTATAGAGACCCAAAATCCCCAAAAATCCCCAAAAAAATCCCCTCAAAAACCCAAAAAATTCCATCAAAAATTGCCCAAAAAATTGCCTCTAAGAGCTCCAGCAGCAGCTGCCCAAAATTCCTGATCACAGCTGGAGAATTTGGGGAGATTTTTTGGGTTTTTGGGGACCCCGTAACCCGAATTTATAGAGACCCAAATTCCTCAAAAATCCCTAAAAAACTCTCAAAAACCCCAAAAAATCCTCAAAAGTCAAAAAATTCCATCAAAAATTCCCCCAAGAGCTCCAGCAGCAGCTGCCCGTAGTTCCTCACCACAGCTGCAAAATTTGGGGAGATTTTTGGGTTTTGGGGACCCCCAAAAAATCCCAAATTCATAGAGACCCAAATTCCCTAAAAATCCCCAAAAAAGTCCTCAAAAAAACCAAAAAATTCCATCAAAAATTGCCCAAAAATTGCACCAAGAGCTCCAGCAGCAGCTGCCCCAAAATTCCTGATCACAGCTGGAAAATTTGGGGAGATTTTGGGGATTTGGGGACCCCCAAAAAAATCCCAAATTTATAGAGACCCAAATTCCCCAAAATTCCCCCCCCAAAAAAAATCCACAAAAGTTCCCCCCAAAATTCCTCCAAAACTTCCCCAAAAAACGCCAAAAATCTCAAAATATTCCCCAAAAACCCCAAATTTCCCCAAAATCTGAAAATCTCCCCAAAAAGTCCCCAAAAAATCTCAAATTTTCCCCAAACAAATCCCAAAATTCCCCCAGAACTCCCCCAAAAATCCTTAAAAAATTCCCAAAAAATCCCAAAATTTTCCGAAAAATTTTCCCAAAAATCCCCAAAAAGCCCCCAAAAGATCCCTCAAAAATAATAAAAAAATCCCCTAAAATCCCCCAAATTTTCCCAAAATCCCCCAAAATTTTCCCCAAAAAATCCCAAAAAATTCCCAAAATTCCAAATTTTCCCAAAAATCCCCAAATTTCCCCCAAATCTCACCAATGTCCTCCCTGGTCTCAGAATTTGGAGCTCATGGCCACTTGGTCGTTGCCCCTGCCCACGATCTAAGGAGAGACAAAAAAAATTTAGAAAATTAAAAAATTAAAAAATTGAAAAATTAAAAAACTGGAAAATTAAAAAATTAAAAAATTAAAAAATTGAAAAATTAAAAAACTGGAAAATTAAAAAATTAAAAAATTAAAAAATTGAAAAATTAAAAAACTGGAAAACTAAAAAATTAAAAAATTAAAAAATTGAAAAATTAAAAAACTGGAAAACTAAAAAATTAAAAAATTAAAAAATTGAAAAATTAAAAAACTGGAAAATTAAAAAATTAAAAAATTAAAAAATTGAAAAATTGAAAAATTGAAAAATTAAAAAGTAATTAAAATATTAAAATATTTAAAAATATTAAAATATTGAAATATTGAAATATTAAAATATTAAAAAATTAAATATTAAAATATTAAAATTCCTGAGACTCCCCTAAAAAATCCCTCCCAAAAAATCCTGAGACCCCCCCAGACCCCCAAAAATCCCTGGGACCCCCCAAAAAATCCCTCAGACCCCCCAAAATTACCCCAGGACCCCCCAAAATCCCTCAGACACCCCAAAAATCCTTCCAGGACCCCCAAAATCACCCCAGGACTGAAATCTCTTTGGGACACCCCCCAGGACCCCCAAAATCCCCCAAAAAATCCCCAAAAAATCCCTGAGAACCCTCCAAAACTCTCCTGGGACCCCCCAAAAAATCCCTCAGACCCCCAAAATCTCCCCAAATCCCCCAAAAATCCCTGAGACCCCCCAAAATCCCTGGGACCCCCCAAAAATGCTTCAGAACCCCCCAACTCCTTCCAGGACCCCCAAAAATCCCCCCAGACGCAAAAAATCCCTCAGACCCCCCAAAAATCCCCCAGGACCCCCCTAAAAAATCCCTGAGACCCCCCAAAATGCCCCCAGGACCCCCCTAAATCCCCCCAGAACCCCCAAAATCTCCCAAAAAATCCCAAAAAATCCTGAGACCCCCCAAAAATCCTCAGACCCCCAAAATCTCCCCCAAATCCCCAAAAAATCCCTGGGACCCCCTGAAACCCCTCTGGGACCCCCCAGACCCCCCAAAATCCCCCAAAAAATCCCAAAAAATCCCTGAGACCCCCAAAAATCCCTGGGACCCCCCAAAAAATTCCTGGGACCCCCAAAATCCCTCAGACCCCCAAAAATCTCCCCCAAATCCCCCAAAAATCCCTGGGACTAAAAATCCCTGGGACCCCCAAAAATGCTTCAGAACCCCCAACTCCTTCCAGGACCCCCCAAAATCCCCCAGGAGCCCCCCAAAAATCCCTCAGACCCCCAAAATCCCCCAGGACCCCCCTAAAAAATCCCTGAGACCCCCCAAAAATCCCCCGACCCCCCAAAATCCCTCAGACCCCCAAAATGCCCCCAGGACCCCCCTAAAACCCCCCAGAACCCCCAAAATCTCCCCAAAAATCCCAAAAAATCCCTGAGACCCCCAAAAAATCCCTCAGACCCCCAAAATCTCCCCAAATCCCCCCAAAAATCCCTGGGACCCCCCAAACCCCTCGGGACCCCCCAGACCCCCAAAATCCCCCCAAAAATCCCAAAAATCCTGAGAACACCCAAAAATCCTCAGACTCCCCAAAATCCCTGAGACCCCCCAAAAATCTCCCTCAGGACCCCCAAAAAATCCCCTGAGACCCCCCAAAATCCCCTCAGACCCCCTCAGACCCCCAAAAATCTCCCCAAATCCCCCCAAAATCCCTGTGACTTTAAACCCTCTGGGACCCCCAGACCCCCAAATCCCCAAAACCCCCAAAAAATCCTGAGACAAAAATGGCTTTACAGACTAAAATGCCTCAGGACCCCCAAATCTCCCCAGGACCCCCAGACTAAATTGGCCCTCCCCTCACCATGGGGGCAGAGGCAGGTCCTGGCCAGGGTCATGCTGAAGGTTGCCATGGTAATGGGGCTGAACCCCCAAAATCTTTGAGGGGTTAAAACTCAGAGGGGACAAAGTCTGGGGAGGGGAGAGGTCAGAAAATTTTGAGAGTCAGGTTTTTGGGGGTAATTTTGGGATTTTTTGGGGCATTTTTTGGGGTTTTTTTGGATTTTTTGGGGATTTCTGGGATTATTTTTGGATATTTTGGGAGACTTTTTTGGGATTTTTTTGGGATACATTGGGAATTTTTTTGGATATTTTTGGGATTTTTTGGGGTTTTTTGGGGGATTTCTGGGATTTTTTGGGATATTTTGGGAAATTTTTAGGATTTTTTGGGGATTTTTGAGGATTTTTTGGGATATTTTGGGGATCATTTTGGGATTTTTTGGGGATTTTTGGGGATTTTTTGGGGGATTTTTGGGGGTTTTTTGGGGATATTTTCAGGATATTTTGGGGATATTTTTGGGATATTTTGGGATATTTTCAGGATTTTTTGGGGATATTTTCAGGATTTTTTGGGGATATTTTGGGGATATTTTCAGAATATTTTCAGGATATTTTGGGGATATTTTGGGGATATTTTGGAATATTTTTGGGGTGCTTTTGGGATATTTTCGGCTCTTTACCCCCGAGGTGATGATGGATTTTTAGGGATGTTTTGGGGATATTTTCAGGATTTTTTGGGGATATTTTGGAGATATTTTGGGATATTTTGAGGATATTTTCAGGATTTTTTGGGATATTTTCAGGATATTTTAGGAATATTTTTATGATATTTTAGGGATATTTTCAGGATTTTTTGGGGATATTTTCAGGATACTTTCAGGATATTTTGAGGATATTTTGGGGATGTTTTTGGGCTATTTTTGGGGAGTTTTAGGGCTGTTTTAGGCCTCACCCCCGAGGTGATGATGGATTTTTAGGGATTTTTTGGGAATATTTTCAGGATTTTTTGGGGATATTTTCAGGATATTTTGGGGATATTTTTATGATATTTTGGGGATATTTTGGAGATATTTTGGGGATGTTTTTGGGATATTTTCAGGATATTTTTAGGGATTTTTGGGGGATATTTTCAGGATATTCTGGGGATATTTTGGAGATATTTTGGAATATTTTCAGGATATTTTCAGGATTTTTTGGGGATATTTTCAGGATATATGGGGGATATTTTGGGGATGTTTTTGGGCTATTTTCAGGATATTTTTGGGGCTGTTTTGGGCCTCACCCCCGAGGTGATGATGGATTTTTAGGCATATTTTGGGGATATTTTTATGATATTTTAGGAATATTTTTATGATATTTTAGCGATATTTTTATGATATTTTAGGGATATTTTTATGATATTTTCAGGATATTTTGGGGATATTTTGGGGATATTTTGGGGATGTTTTGAGCTATTTTCCAGGATATTTTTGGGCTGTTTTGGGCCTCACCCCCCGAGGAGTGATGATGGATTTTTAGGGATTTTTTGGGGATATTTTCAGGATTTTTTGGGGATATTTTTCAGGATATTTTCAGGATATTTTGGAGATATTTTTGGGATATTTTGAGAATGTTTTTGGGATATTTTTCCAGGATATTTTTCAGAGAGTTGCGGGGGGATATTTTCCAGGATATTTTTGAATATTTTTTATGATATTTTAGGGATATTTTTATGATATTTTCTAGGATATTTTCAGGATATTTTATGATATTTTGGGGATATTTTGGAGATATTTTGGGGACGTTTTTGGGATATTTTCAGGATATTTTTAGGGATTTTTGGGGGATATTTTCAGGATATTCTGGGGATATTTTGGAGATATTTTGGAATATTTTCAGGATATTTTCAGGATTTTTTTGGGATATTTTCAGGATATTTTAGGAATATTTTAATGATATTTTGGGATTTTTTAATGATATTTTCAGGATATTTTGGGGATATTTTAGGGATGTTTTTGGGATATTTTCAGGATTTTTTCAGGATATTTTGGGGATATTTTGAGGATATTTTGGGGATGTTTTTGGGATACTTTCAGGATATTTTCAGGGATTTTTTGGGGATATTTTCAGGATATTCTGGGGATATTTTGGAGATATTTGGGGATATTTCCATGATATTTTCAGGATATTTTGGGGATATTTTCTGGATATTTTGGGGATATTTTCAGGATATTTTTGGGGTGTTTTTGGGATATTTTGGCTCTTTACCCCCGAGGTGATGATGGATTTTTAGGGATTTTTTGGGAATATTTTCAGGATTTTTTGGGGATATTTTCAGGATATTTTGGGGATATTTTGGGGATGTTTTTGGGATATATTCAGGATATTTTCAGGATATTTTGGGAATATTTTGGGGATGTTTTCGGGGTATTTTTGGGGTGTTTTTGGGATATTTTGGCTCTTTACCCCCGAGGTGATGATGGATTTTTAGGGATTTTTTGGGAATATTTTCAGGGTTTTTTCAGGATATTTTGGGGATATTTTGAGGATATTTGGGGATGTTTTTGGGATATTTTCAGGATTTTTGCAGGATATTTTCAGGATATTTTGAGGATATTTTGGGGATGTTTTTGGGATATTTTCAGGATATTTTGGGGCTGTTTTGGGCCTCACCCCCGAGGTGATGATCACCGACTGGAAGCGCTCGAACACGGGTCTGATGGCGATGGAGGCGTCCAAGCAGCTGAGGGGAAAAAAATTAGAAATTTTGGGGGGTCCCAGGGGAGTCAGACACCCACAAAAATCCCCAAAATCCCAAAATCTGCTGAGAAACCAAAATGCCCCAAAATCCCACCAAAAACTCAAATCCTCCCAAAATCCTCCCAAAATCCCCTAAAAACTCCTCAAAAGACTCAAACTCCTCCCCAAAATCCTCCCCCAAATCCTGAAAAACCAAAAATGCCCCAAAAATCCCCAAAATCCTCTCAAATCTCCCCAAAAAGCCCCAAATCCACCCTCAAGCCTTCCCAAAGATCCACTCAAAAACCCCAAAAGCTCCAAGATCTCCTAAAAGTCCAAAGATCCCCCAAAGAATCTCCCAAAAGCGCCTCAAGTATCCACAAAGATCCCCCCAAGAGCCAAAAGTCCTCCCAAAAGGCCAGATCGCTAAAAATCCCTAAGGTTCCCCCAAACCCTCCCAAAGGCTCCCCAAAAGTCACTTCAGGAGTTCTCCCAAAAGCCCAAGATCCCCCAAAAGACCCACAGATTTCACAAAGATCCCCAAAAGAATCCATCCAAAGACCCCAAGATCCCCAAAGATCCTCCAAAAGGCCAAAGCTCTAAAGTCTCAGATCCTCCCCAAGATCCTCAGAGATCAAGGTGCCCAAAGAATCCCTCCAGAAATGATCCCAAAGGAACCAAAGATTGTTGGAGAGAGCCCAAAGATCCCCAAAGATCCTGGAAAGGATTTCTCCAAAATGTTCCCCATGGGGTTCCCAAAAGCTAAGATCTAGGATTTCCCCAAAAGGTAAAGATCCTAAAGAGCTCTCCAGAAAAGGCCACAGATCCTCCAAGATCCCCAAAGGGTTCGAAAGGTTCCTCAAAAGATCTAGGGTTTTCCAAGGTCTAGGAATTTGCCAAAGATCTCAAAGTTCCAAAGGTTCAAGATCCCAAGATTTTCCCCCAAGGCAGCCCGAGGCCACAAGAGTCCCCAGAGACCTCCATCAGAAGAACAAAAGGCCCATGGAGCCCCCAAGGGTTTCGCAGGTCAGAGAGTCCCCCAAGGACGTTCTGGGGTTCCCCAGGATACAAAGATGAAAACATGAGAGGCCCAAGATCCTCAAAGATCCCCGAAAAGGCCACAAAGGCCACAGAATCTTCCAAAGAGGCCAAAAGGTTCCAGAAAAAGTCAAGAAGTTCAGAAAAGGATTTCCAAGGATTCCCAAAGATCCCCAGATTTCTCCCCAAGGCCCAGAGCCCCCAAGGATAATCCCCAAGACTATCACATCAAAAGGCCCAAAAGACCCTATAAGGCCCCAAGATCACAGAGGTTCCAAGGTGTCCAAGATCTGAGTTTTCCCCAAAGGTTCCCCAAAGGGTTCCCAAAGATCATCAAGGGATTTCCCCAAGGGATTTCCCCAGAGATCCTAAAGATTTCCCCAAAGGTTCCCAAGATCCCAAAAGGGATTCCCCAAGAGGCCAAGGAGTTGTAGAAAAGGCTCCAAAACAAGAGTCCCCAAAGATCATCTCAAAGGTTCATTTCAAAAGGCCAAAGGATTCCCCAAAAGGTTCCCAAAGAGTTCCCAAAGAGCCCAAAAGATCTGAGAGGCTTCACGAGAGCACTTAGGAGTTTCCCAAAGTCTAGAGTGCCACAGGGTTTCCGCACCTGGAGTTGCAGCTTGAGTTGGAGATGCTGGGAATTAGGCTAGATCAAGCTGACTCCATGGTGATGGTGAAACCTGGATTTGGGGATTTTGGGGAAATTTGAGGGCATGAGAGTAGGGATTTTGAAGAGGCTGAGGGGATTTTGAGGATTTTTGGGACTTTTTGGGACCTGGGATTTTGGGGATTTTGAAGGGGTCACGAGGGGATTTTGGAGGGTTTTAAGGATTTTTGCTTTTTTGGGAGGTTTGGGATTTTTGAATTTTGGAAATTTTTGGAATTTTTGGGAATTTTAGAGGTTACCTGGGGCCACCTGAGGATTTTTAAGATACCAAGGATTTTGGGGAACTGAGACTTTTTGAGGAGGTTTTGAGGGGATTTTCTGAGTTTTCAGAGCTGTGAGGTTTTTGGGTTTTGGAAGGAGGAGCTTTCAAGGGAATTTTTGGGGAATTTTAAGAGGAATTTTGAGGGAATTTGGAGAAATTTGAGGAGGCCACACGATTTTTGGGATTTTAGGAGTTTTTGGGGAATTTTGGGGATTTTTGGGATTTTTTGGGGAGGTTTTGAGGGATTTCAAGAGAGGTTTCTAAAGAGGTTTGGTTTTTCTAATTTTGTTTTGCAGGTATTTTGGGATTTTTCGAAATTTTTGGAATTTACCTGGGAATTTTTGGACTTTTGAGAAAGGATACAGGGGAGTTTTTGGGATTTTTGGAGAGGGATTTACGAAAAGAGGGGCGCTGAGGGAATTTTAGGGGATTTTAAACGGAGTTTTTAAGGGGGTTTTTGGGATTTTTCATTTGGAAATATTTAGAATTTTTGGGATTTTTTGAGGAATTTTAGGATTTTTAAGGATTTTGAGAGACTAGAGGAATTCGAGAGGATTTTAAGGTAAAAAGGTTTTTAGGGGAGGGCTGGGAGGAATTTTTGGAGAATTTGGAGAGAAAATTTTTCGGGATTTTTGGAGGGATCTGAAATTTTGGGATTTTTTGAGTGAAGACTTTGTGGGAATTTCTGGGATTTTTGGGAGTGAGTACAAGGAAATTTACAATTGAGGTGACTTTTAAATTTTTGGGGGTAAATTTTTGGGATTTTTGGGAGAGATTTTTTAGTGACTTTTACAGGATGCAGGGTGATTTCTGGAGTGAATTTTTAGGATTTTTGGGGTGGATTTTGGAGTGAATTTGGGGATTTTTGGGGTGACTTTTGTGGGATTTCTGGGCTGGATTTTTGGGGTGAAATTTAGGATTTTTGGGCTGAATTTTGGGGGTGACTTTTAGGATTTTTTGGGGTGGGAATTTTGTGGGAATTTTTGGGGGTGACTTTTAGGATTTTTAGGGGTGACTTTTAGAGTTTTTGAGGTGAATTTTGTGGGAATTTTTGGGATTTTTTGGGCTGAATTTTTTGGGTGAATTTTGGGATTTCTGGGCTGGATTTTTGGGGTGAAATTTGGGATTTTTAGGCTGGATTTTTGGGGTGGAATTTGGGATTTTTGGGGTGAATTTTAGGATTTTTGGGGTGGATTTTTGGAGTGAATTTTGGGATTTCTGGGCTGGATTTTTGGGGTGGAATTTGGGATTTTTGGGGTGAATTTGGGATTTCTGGGCTGGATTTTTTAGGGTGAATTTTGGGATTTCTGGGCTGGGATTTTTGGGGTGGAATTTGGGATTTTTGGGGGTGAATTTGGGATTTTTTGGGGTGGATTTTTGGGGTGACTTTTTAGGATTTCTGGGCTGGATTTTTTGGGGGTGAAATTTAGGAGTTTTTGGGCTGGATTTTTTGGGGTGGAATTTGGGATTTTTTGGAGATTTTTTAGGGTGACTTTTTAGGATTTCTGGGCTGGATTTTTGGGGTGAATTTTGGGATTTTTGGGGTGATTCTTGGAGTGAATTTTGGGATTTTTGGGGAGATTTTTTGGGGGTGACTTTTTAGGATTTCTGGGCTGGATTTTTGGGGTGAATTTTGGGATTTCTGGGCTGGATTTTTGGGGTGGAATTTGGGATTTTTGGGGTGACTTTTCGGATTTCTGGGCTGGATTTTTGGGCTGGATTTTGGGATTTCTGGGCTGGATTTTCGGGGTGACTTTTAGGATTTTTGGGGTGAATTTTAGGATTTTTTAGGGGTGAATTTTGGTCTGGATTTTGGGATTTTTGGGGTGATTTTTGGGCTGGATTTTGGGATTCCTGGGCTGGATTTTGGGGTGACTTTTAGGATTTTTTGGGGTGAATTTTTAGGATTTTTGGGGTGAATTTTTGTGGGAATTTTTGGGATTTTGGGCTGAATTTTTGGAGTGAATTTTTGGGATTTCTGGGCTGGATTTTGGGGTGAAATTTGGGATTTTAGGCTGGATTTTGGGCTGGATTTTTGGGATTTCTGGGGTGAATTTTTGGTCTGGATTTTGGGATTTTTGGGGGTGAATTTTGGGCTGGATTTTGGGATTTTTTGGGGTGATTTTTGGGCCCCACACCTTTGCTGTGAGTGCTGACCAAGGTGGCGAAATTGGCCACGAGGGTGATGGGAGAGAGATCGGCGACCGAGGGGCGAGGAGTGCTTGGAGCAGGGAGTGCAACGCTCGGCACAGAACCTGGGGGGCAGATTTGAGACCGGGGACCCCAAAAATCAACTAGGGACTAAAAACCCCAAAAAACCTGAAAACCCAAAAAACCAACCCAGGAGACAAATTCACCCAAAATCCCAGAGTCGTGAACACGGAGTGCAGGAGGCTTCGGCACAGAACCTGGGGGCAGATTTGGGGCTCAGGGACCCCCAGAAATCAACTCAGAGACCCCCAAAAACCCCAAAAAACCCACTGAAAAACAAAAACCACCCAGAAACCCCAAAATTCACCCAAAAACAAATCCCAAAGGGGTCGTGGAGCAGGGAGTGCAGCCGCTGCGGCACAGAACCTGGGGGCAGTTGGGGCTCAGGGACCCCCAAAATCAGCTCGGGGACCCCAAAACCAAAAAACCCCTGAAAACCCCAAAAACCAACCCAGGGACCCCAAAATTCACCCAAAATCCCCCCAGATGTGAGGAGCAGGGAGTGCAGGCTTCGGCACAGAACCTGGGGGGCAGATTTGGTCAGGGGACTAAAAAATCAACTCAGGGGACCCCAAAAACCCCAAAAGCCCTGAAAACCCCAAAACCACCCCAGAAACAAAATTCACCCCAAAAACCCCAAAAACCACCCAGGAACCCCAAAAATCCCCCAGGGTCTTGAGCAGAGGGAGTGCAGCAGCTCGGCACAGAACCTGGGGGCGAATTTGGGGTCAGGGACCCCAAAAATCGCTCGGGGACCCCAAAACCAAAAACCCCTCTGAAAAACCCAAAAAACCAACTTAGGGACCCCAAAATTCACCCCAAAACCCCAAAAATCCCCCAGGGTGCTGAGGCAGGGTGCAGGCTCGGCACAGAACCTGGGGAGAGCTGGTCGGGGACCCAAAAAATCAACTCGGGGACCCCAAAACCCCAAAAAACCCCTGAAAACCCC
Source organism: Luscinia megarhynchos (assembly GCA_034336665.1). NCBI lineage: Eukaryota > Metazoa > Chordata > Aves > Passeriformes > Muscicapidae > Luscinia > Luscinia megarhynchos. The sequence goes on from JAPFBE010000062.1 coordinate 253,828, forward strand.
AAAACCACCCCAGAAACCAAAAACCACCCAAAGAAACCCCAAAATTCAGCCAAAAATCCCCCAGGGTGTGGAGCAGGGAGTGCAGCCGCTAGGGCACAGAACCTGGAAATTTGGTCAGGGACCCCAAAATCAGCACCGAGAACCCCAAAACCCCAAAAGAGCCACCCTGAAAACCCCAAAATCCGCCAGAATCCCGAAAATCCACCCCAAAAACCAACCCAGGGACCCCAAAATCACCCAAAAACCAGCTCAGAACAAAACCCCCAAATCAACCCCAAAACCCCAAAACCAACTCAAGGGACTAAAAAACCCCCAAAAACCATCCTGAGAACCCCAAAGACCACCCCAGAAACAAAACCAAACCCAAAGAGCAGACCCAGGAACCCCCAGCCCCTGAGATCCACCCTAAAACCCCAAAACTAAAAACCAAAACAGAATCCCAAAGTCCCCAAAATCCAATCCAAGAACCCCAAAAAATCGACTCAGGGACCCCAAAAACCCCAAAAAACCATCCTGAAAACCCCCAAAACCCAAAAATCACCTCATAAACCCCCAAAATCCACCCCAAAACCCCCAAAATCCCCACAGGGTGCTTGGGGCAGGGAGTGCAGGCTAGAGCACAGAACCTGGGGGGCAGATTTGGGGTCGAGGGACTTAAAAATCAACTCAGGGACCCCCAAAAATCAACTCGGGGACCCCAAAAAACCCCCCTGAAAACCCCAAAACCTAAAATCCAATAAAGGAACCCCCAAAACCCCCAAAATCTACCCTAAAAACCACTCCAGGGACCCCAAAAATCCAAAATCCACTCCCACCAACTCAGGGACTCAAAAACCCCCAAAAAACCATCCTGAAAACCCCAAAACCACCCCAGAACCACAAAAACCAACCTTTAGAAACTGACACAGGGAACCCCAAAAACCCGAAATCCACCTAAAACCCCCAAAACCAAAAAAGAATCCCAAAAGGTCCCCAAAATCAATCCAAGAACCCCAAAAATCGACTCAGGGGACCCCAAAAACCCCAAAAACCATCCTGAGAATCCCAAAACCCCAAAAACCCTCCAGAGACGAAATCCAAAATCACCCCAAAATCAACTCGAGGACCCAAAACCCCAAAAACCATCCTGAAAACCCCAAAGGCCAAAAACCAAAAGGAACTTCAAAAACCCCCCAAAACCATCTTAGATACCCCAAAAACCATCTTGGATGCCCCACAAAGAAACCGACACAGGAACCCTGAAAACCCCAAAACCAGCCGGGAAAAACCCCCAAATCCAAAAGCCAAAATCCACCCTAAAAAAAATCCCAAAACCCAAAAAACCATCACAGGGACCCCCAAAAACCCCCCAAAAGCCACCCTAAAAGCCAAAATCCAACCCAAAAGCCCAAAACCACCACCTAGAAAACCCCCAAAATCCAACCCAGACACCCCAAAAAACCAACCCAGGGTCCCCAAAACCCCAAAATCCTCCCTAAAATCCCCCAAAACCAGCCCTGGGACCCCAAAATCCACCCTAAAAACCCCAAAATCCAGCAGACACCCCAAAAACCCCCAGAACCCCCATTTTTTGGGGTCCCAATTCCATTTTTGGGGTCCTGATCCCATTTTTTGGGGTCCCAATCCCATTTTTGGGGTGGTACTAGGGGTTTTTGGGAGGTCCCATCCATTTTTGGGGTCCCAATTCCATTTTTTGGGGAGTACTTGTTTTAGGGGTTTTAGAGTCCAATTCCATTTTTGGGGTCCCAGCTCCATTTTTTTGGGGTCCCAATCCCATTTTTGGGGGTATTTTTAGGGTTTTTTGGGGTCCCCAACTCCATTTTTGGGGTCCCAATTCCATTTTTTGGGGTCCTAATCCCATTTTTTTGGGGTCCCAATTCCCATTTTTTTGGGGGTATTTTTTAGGGGTTTTAGGGGTCCCAATTCCATTTTTTGGGGTCCCAGAAATCCCATTTTTTGGGGGTCCCAATTCCATTTTTGAGCCCCCAATCCCATTTTTTGGGGGTCCCAATCCCATTTTTTGGGGTCCTAATCCCCTTTTTGGGGTATTTTTAGGGTCCCAATTCCATTTTTGGGGGTATTTTTTGGGGTTTTAGGGGTCCCAATCCCATTTTTGGGGGTCCCAATTCCATTTTGAGGGTCCCAATTCCATTTTTTGGGGGTCCTAAACCCATTTTTAGGGTTTTTAGGGGTTTTTTGGAGTCTCAATCCCATTTTTGAGCCCCCAATCCCATTTTTTGGGCTCCCAATCCCGTTTTTTGGGGTCCTAATCCCATTTTTTGGGGTCCTGATCCCATTTTTTGGTGTCCTGATCCCATTTTTTGAGCCCCCCAATCCCATTTTTTGGGTTCTGATCCCATTTTTTTGACTCCCAATCCCATTTTTTGAGCCCCCAATCCCATTTTTGGGGTCCCAATCCCATTTTTGGTCTCCTAATCCCATTTTTTGAGCTCCTGAACCTGTTCTTGGGGGAGCCAAATCCCATTTTTGGGGTCCCAATACCATTTTTTGGGGTCTCAATCCCATTTTTTGGGGTCCTAATCCCATTTTTTGGGATGCAGAACCAACTTTTGGGGTCCCAATCCCATTTTTTGTGCTCCTGAACCCATTTTTGAGCCCCCAACCCCATTTTTAGGGTCCCAATCCCATTTTTTGAGCCCCCAATCCCATTTTTTTTGGGTTCATGATCCCATTTTTGACTCCCAATCCCCATCGAGTCCAAATCCCATTTTTTGGGGTCCCAATCCCATTTTTGGTCTCCTAATCCCATTTTTTGACTCCAAATCCAATTTTTTGGTCTCCCAATCCCATTTTTTGAGCCCCCAATCCCATTTTTGGGGTCCCAATCCCATTTTTTGTGCTCCTGAACCCATTTTTGAGCCCCCAATCCCATTTTCGGGGTCCCAACCCCATTTTTGGTGTCCCAATCCCATTTTTTGAGCTCCTGAACCCATTTTTAAGGAGCCCAATCCCATTTTTTGAGCCCCCAATCCCATTTTTTGGGTTCTGATCCCATTTTTTTGACTCCCAACCCCCTTTTTTGACTCCAAATCCAATTTTTTGGTCTCCAATCCCATTTTTGACCTCCCAATCCCATTTTTTTGACTCCCAACCCCATTTTTTGGGGTGCAGATCCCGTTGGGGTGCCCAGGCCGACCTGAGGGGGTTTCCTGTCGATGCAGACCCTCTCCTGAGCTCCTGAGGAACCCTGGGGGGTCTTGGGGGTCCCAACCCCATTTTGGGGGTCCCAATCCCATTTTTGAGTCCCAATCCCATTTTTTTCTGCCAACCCCATTTTTAGGGTCCCAATCCCTTTTTTGGGGTTCTGATCCCATTTTTTTGACTCTCAATCCCATTTTTTGAGCCCTCAATCCCATTTCTTTGACTACCCACCCCGTTTTTTGGGGTCCCGATCCCATTTTTTGGGGTCCTGATCCCATTTCTTTGACTCCCAACCCCATTTTTTGGGGTGCAGAACCCATTTTTGAGCCCCCCAACCCCATTTTTCGGGGTGCAGATCCCGTTTTTGGGGTGCCCAGGCCAAACCTGAGGGGGGTTTCCTGTCGATGCAGACCCTCTCCCGGGCTCCTGAGGAAGGCCGGGGGGCTGAGCTGCTGCACTGCGGGGCCCCGGAGCTCGCCCATGAGTGCTTTCGACCAGGCGCGAGGAACCCCACAAAGTGCTCTCGGCTGTGCGGATGCTGCCGGGACTGCCTCTGAAGCGGGGAGAAATGGGGTCAGGAGAACCCCAAAATCAGAAGCGCCCCCAAAATTGGTGGGGAACCCAAAAATCAGTTGAAATCCATGGGGAACCCCCAAAATCCATGGGGACCCCTGAAAACGAGAAAAAATGGGAAAAATAAGAGGAAAAAAGGGAAAAAAGGAAAAAAAAGGAGGGAAAAATGGGGAAAGCAAAATGGACAGGGGAACCCCCAAAATCAGAGAGCACAAAATTAGTGTGGGAACCAAAATCCCGATTGAAATCCATGGGGGAGCCCCCAAAATCCATGCAGGAACCCCACAAGTGCTCGCTAGTCATGGATGCTGCCGGGACTACAGCTCTGAAGGGGAAAGGGAAAAGCAGACGGGTGAAGGAGACCCCAAAAATCGGAGAGAGCCCCAAAATTGGTGGGGAACCCAAAATCCCGATTGAAATCCATGGGGGAACCCCCAAAATCATGGGAACCCGAAAAAGTGCGGAAAATGGGAAAAAATGGGAAACGGGAAAAGCATGCGGAAAAAAAGGGGGAAAAATGGGGAAAAATGGGAAATGCCAGGGGACCCCAAAAATCAGAGAAGCGCCCTAAAATTAGGGGGAACCCAAAATCCAGGGATTGAGAAATCCATGGGGAGCCCCCCAAAATCCATGGGAACCCGAGAAAAGCGGAAAAAATGAGGGAAAAATGGGGAGAAAAATGGGAGAAATGAGGGGAAATGGGGAAAAAATGGGAAATGGGGACAGGGAACCCCAAAATCGGAGAGAGAGCACCCCAAAATTAATGGGAACCCAAAAATCGATTGAAATCCATGGGGCCCAAAATCCATGGGAACCCCACAAATGATGGGGAAAATCAGGGGAAATTGGGAAAAATGGGGAAAATGGGGAAAGATCGAGAAACTGGGTTAAGGGAACCCCAAAATCAGAGGAGAGCTCCCAAAAGTGGTGGGAACCCAAAATCCCGTTTGAAATCATGAGGGGAACCCCTAAAATCCCATGGGAACGACGGAAAAATAGGGAAAAAAGGGGAAAAAATGGGGAAAAAATTGGGAAAAATGGGGGAAAATGGGGGAAAATGGGGGGAAATGGGGTCAGAGGAACCCCAAAAATCAGAGAGAAGCGCCCCAAAATTGGTGGGGAACCCCAAAATCCCGATTGAAATCCATGGGGGTACCCCAAAATCCATGGGAACCCCACAAAAGTGCTGCGGCTGTCGTGCGGATGCTGCCTGGGACTGCCTCTGAAAGGGAAAGAAAGCGGGGTGAAGGGAACCCCAAAATCGGAGAGGCCCCAAAATTAATGGGGAACCCAAAAATCCCAACTAGAAATCCATGGGGAACCCCCAAAATCCATGGGAACCCGAAACAGTCGCTGAAGAGCGGAAAAAAATGGGAAAAAATGGGAAAAATGGAAATGGGGAAATGGGGACAGAGGGAACCCCAAAATCAGAGAGCACCCCAAAATTGGCGGAAACCCAAAAATCCCGGTTGAAATCCATGGGGAACCCCCAAAATCCATGGGAACCCCAAAAGTGCTGGGCTGTCGTGGGATGCTGCCGGGACTGCCTCTGAAGCGGGGAGAAATGGGGTGAAGGGAACCCCCAAAATCGGAGAGAAGCGCCCCCAAAATTAATGGGAACCCAAAAATCCCGACTGAAATCCATGGGGAACCCCCAAAATCCATGGGAACACGAAACAGTCAGAAGAACGGGGAAAAATGGGAAAAAAGCAGGGGAAAAATCGGGAAAAAAAATGGGGAAAAATGGGGAAAAATGGGGGGGAAATGGGGTCAGGGGAACCCCCAAAATCAGAGAGAGAGCCCCAAAAATTGGTGGGGAACCCCAAAAATCCCGATTGAAATCCATGGGGGAACCCCCAAAATCCATGGGAACGAAACAGTCATGTGAAGAGCAGGAAAAAATGGGAAAAAATGGGAAAAATGGAAATGGAAATGGGGACAGAGGAACCCCCAAAATCAGAGAGAGCACCCCAAAATTGAGTGGGAACCCAAAAATCCCGATTGAAATCCATGGGGGAACCCCCAAAATCCATTTTGAGGGATTTTTAAAAATTGTCTCGGTCCCAGTGGATCCCAGTGGATCCCAGACCCCCCAAAATCTCTCCCTGGAATTTTTGGGGCTGGATTTTGGGGGATCCTGAAAATTTTGATGTGAATTTTGAGATTTTTTGGGGTCCCCTCGATCCTATCAGACCCCAGTGGATCCCAGTGGATCCCGATGGATCCCAGACCCCCAAAAAAACTACCTGGAATTTTTGTGGCTGGATTTTGGGGGATCCTGAGGATTTTGAAGCTGATCCTGAGGATTTTTGGGGGTTCCCTCGACCAGACTAGACCCCCAGTGGATCCCAGTAGATCCCAGTGGATCCCGAGGGATCCCAGACCCCCAAAAAATCCCCCTGGAATTTTTGGGGCTGAATTTTGGGGGATCCTGAGAATTTTGAGGCAGATCCTGAGGATTTTTTGGGGTTCCCTCGACCAGATCAGACCCCAGTAGATCCCAGTGGATCCCAGTGGATCCCGAGGGATCCCAGGCCCCCAAATCTCTCCCTGGAATTTTTGGGGCTGGATTTTGGGGGATCCTGAGAATTTTGAGGCAGATCCTGAGGATTTTTTGGGGTTCCCTCGCCCAGACCAGACCCCAGTAGATCCCAGTGGATCCCAGTGGATCCCGAGGGATCCCAGACCCTCAAATCTCTCCCTCGAATTTTTGGGGCTGAATTTTGGGGGTTCCTGAGAATTTTGATGTGAATTTTGAGATTTTTTGGGATTCCCTCGACCCTATCAGATCCCGGTGGATCCCAGTGGATCCTGATGGATCCCAGACCCTCAAATCTCTCCCTGGAATTTTTGGGGCTGGATTTTGGGGATCCTGAAAATTTTGATGTGAATTTTGAGATTTTTTGGGGTTCCCTCGACCCTATCAGTCCCCAGTGGATCCCAGTGGATCCCAGACCCCAAAATCTCTCCCTGGAATTTTGGGGGCTGAATTTTGGGGGATCCTGAAACTTTTGATGTGAATTTTGAGATTTTTTGGGGTCCCCTCGCCCAGATCAGACCCCAGTGGATCCCGATGGATCCCAGAACAACAAAAAAAAATCTCCCTGGAATTTTTGGGGCTGGATTTTTGGGGCTGGATTTTGGGGGGGATCCTGAGGATTTTGAAGCTGATCCTGAGGCTTTTTGGGATTCCCTCGACCAGATCAGACCCCAGTGGATCCCAGTGGATCCCACCCTGCAGGATCTCGTCGGGCAGCACGGGGTTCCCCAGGAACAGGTCAGACTCGCGGGCGGCGCCGGCCTCGCGCAGCCCCTGCACCAGGCGCCGGTACTCGTCGGCCAGGCGGCGGGAATCCGTCTCCTTGATCCTGGAATGGATCCCAAAAATCATCTGAGATCCCAAAAAAACCAAAAATCCCAAAAATCCATCCCTGGAACCCTAAAAATACATCCCTGGAAGGCCAAAAATCCCAAAATTCATCCCTGGGATCCCCAAAATCCACCCCCAGCCCCTGCACCAGGCACCGGGAATCCGAGTCCTTGATCCTGGAATGGATCCCAAAAATGATCCCTGGGATCCCAAAACCCAAAAAAACCCCAAAATCCCCAAAATCCGTCCTAGGGAACCCCAAAATTCATCCCTGGGATCCCCAAAATCCACCCCCAGCCCCTGCACCAGGCACCCCGGGAATCCGAAGTCCTTGATCCTGGAATGGATCCCAAAAATCATCTGAGATCCCAAAAAACCAAAATCCCAAAAAATCCATCCCTGGAACCCTAAAAAATACATCCCTGGATGCAAAAATCCCAAAAATTCATCCCTGGGATCCCCAAAATCCACCCCCCAGCCCCTGCACCAGGCGTGAGAATCCGTCTCCTTGATCCTGGAATGGATCCCAAAATGATCCCTGGGATCCCAAAACCCAAAACCCCCAAAATCCCAAAAATCCGTCCCTGGGATCCCCAAAATCCATCCCTGGGATCCCCAAAATCCACCCCCAGCCCCTGCACCAGGCACCGGGAATCCGAGTCCTTGATCCTGGAATGGATCCCAAAATCATCTGAGATCCCAAAAATCCCAAAAATCCCAAAAATCTATTCCTGGGATCCCCAAAATCCATCCCTGGGATCCCCAAAAATCCCAAAATCCATCCCTGGAACCCCCAAAAATCCCAAAATCCATCCCTGGGATCCCCCAAAATCCACCCCCAGCCCCCTGCACCAGGCACCGGGAATCCAAGTCCTTGATCCTGGAATGGATCCCAAAATCATCTGAGATCCCAAAAATCCCAAAAATCTATTCCTGGGATCCCCAAAATCCATCCCTGGGATCCCCAAAAATCCCAAAATCCATCCCTGGAACCCCAAAAATCCCAAAATTCATCCCTGGGATCCCCAAAAATCCACCCCCAGCCCCTGCACCAGGCTGGGAATCCGAAATCCTTGATCCTGGAATGGATCCCAAAAATGATCCCTGGGATCCCCAAAATCCCAAAATCCCAAAATCCATCCCTGGAACCCCAAAATCCCAAAATCCACCCCCTAAAATCCATCCCTGGAACCCCAGAAATCCCAAAATCCATCCCTGGGATCCCCAGAAATCCCAAAATCAACCCCAAAATCCATTTCTGGGACCCCCAAAAATCCCAAAATTCATCCCTGGGATCCCCAAAATCCATCCTGATCCCAAAAATCCTGAAAATCCATCCCTGGAACCCCAAAACCCCAAAAATCCCAAAATCCACCCCCAAAATCCATCCCTGGAACCCCCAAAATCCATCCCTGGAACCCCAAAAATCCCAAAAATCCCAAAATCCACCCCAAAATCCATCCCTGGGAACCCCAAAATCCCAAAATCAACCCCTAAAATCCATCTCTGGGATCCCCAAAAATCCCAAAATCCATCCCTGGAACCCCAAAATCCCAAAATCAACCCCAAAATCCATCTCTGGGATCCCCAAAATCCCAAAATCCATCCCTGAGATCCCCAAAATCCATCCCTGGGATCCCCAAAAATCCATCCCTGGGAACCCCAAAATCCCAAAATCCATCCCTGGGAACCCCCAAAATCCATCCCTGATCCCAAAATCCCTGAAAATCCATCCCTGGGAACCCCCAAAACCCCCAAAATCCCAAAATCCACCCCCCAAAATCCATCCCTGGAACCCCCAAAATCCCAAAATCCGTCCCTGGGATCCCCAAAAATCCCAAAATCCATCCCTGGGATCCCCAAAAATCCATCCCTGGAACCCCAAAATCCCAAAAATCCATCCCTGGGAACCCCCAAAATCCATCCCTGGAACCCCAAAAATCCCAAAAATCCACCCCAAAATCCATCCCTGGGATCCCCAAAAAATCCCAAAATCTACCCCCAAAAATCCACCCCAAAATTCATCCCTGGAATCCCCAAAATCCATCCCTGGGATTCCCAAAACCCCAAAATCGATCCCTGGGAACCCTAAAAATCCCAAAAATCCATCCCTGGAACCCCCAAAATCCATCCCTGGGATTCCCAAAAACCCCAAAATCGATCCTGGGAACCCCAAAAATCCCAAAAATCCACCCTAAAATCCATCCCTGGGAACCCCCAAAAATCCCCAAATCCCAAAATCCACCCCTAAAATCCATCCCTGGGATCCCCAAAATCCATCCCTGGAACCCCCAAAATCCATCCCTGGGAACCCCAAAAATCCCAAAATCCATCCCTGGGACCCCCAAAATCCATCCCTGGGAACCCCAAAATCCCAAAATCCATCCCTGGGACCCCAAAATCCACCCTGAGATCCCCAAAACCTCAGGGACCCCCTCAAAAATTTTAAGAGGATCCCCCAAAATTCCCCTGAGCACCCCCAAATCCCTTTTGGAACCCCAAAATTCCCCTGGGGACCCTCTCAAGAACCCCCCAAACTTATTTTGGACCCCCCAAACCCATTTAGGACCCCCCCAAAAATCCATTTTGGACTCCCCCAACCCCATTTTTGGACCACCCCAAATCCATTTTGGACCCCCCAAACCCATTTTAGACCCCCCAAAATCCATTTTAGACCCCCCCAATCCCATTTTAGACCCCCCAAACCCATTTTGGACTCCCCCAAACCCATTTTGGACCCCCAAACCCATTTTTGGACCCCCCAAACCCATTTTGGACCCCCCCAAATCCATTTTTAGACCCCCCCAATCCCATTTTAGACCCCCCAAACCCATTTTTAGACCCCCCAAACCCATTTTGGACCCCCCAAACCCATTTTAGACCCCCCAAATCCATTTTTGGACCCCCAAACCCATTTTGGACCCCCCAAACCCATTTTTGGACCCCCCAAATCCATTTGGACCCCCCCAAACCCATTTTGGGACGCAAACCCATTTTTGGACCCCCCATCCCATTTGGACCCCCCAAATCCATTTTAGACCCCCCAAACCCATTTTGGACCCCCAAACCCATTTTGGACCCCCAAAAATCCATTTTGGACCCCCCAAACCCATTTTAGACCCCCCAAACCCATTTTGGACCCCCAACCCCATTTTGGAACCCCCAAATCCATTTTGGACCCCCCCCAGATTCCATTTTAGACTCCCCAAATCCATTTTTGGACCCCCAAACCCCTTTTGGAACCCCAAAATCCCCCTGGGGACCTTTTCAAGGACCTCCAAACCCATTTTGGACCCTCCAAATCCATTTTTGATCCCCCAAACCCATTCTGGACCCTCCAAATCCATTTTTGATCCTCCCAAATACATTTTGGACCCCCAAAAATCCATTTTGGCCCCCAAAAATCCATTTTGGACTCCCCCAAACCCATTTTAGACCCCCCAACCCCATTTTGGACCCCCCCCCCAACCCCATTTTGAACCCCCCCCAAACCCATTTTGGACCCCCCAAATCCATTTTGGACTCCCCCAAACCCATTTTTGGACCCCCCAAATCCATTTTAGACCCCCAAATCCATTTTAGACCCCCCAAATCCATTTTGGACCCCCCCCCCAAACCCATTTTGGACCCCCCAAACCCATTTTAGACCCCCCAAACCCATTCTGGACCCTCCAAATCCATTTTTTGATCCTCCCAAATACATTTTGGACCCCCAAAAATCCATTTTGGACCCCCCAAACCCATTTTGGACCCCCCCAAACCCATTTTGGACCCCCCAAATCCATTTTTGATCCTCCCAAATACATTTTGGACCCCCCAACCCCATTTTAGACCCCCCAACCCCCATTTTGGATCCCCCCAAACCCATTTTAGACCCCCCAAATCCATTTTTAGACCCCCCAAATCCATTTTGGACCCCCCAAACCCATTTTAGACCCCCCAAATCCATTTTGGACCCCCCAAACCCATTTTGGACCCCCCCCCCAAATCCATTTTTGGACACCCCAAAATCCCTTTTGGAACCCCAAAAGTCCCCCTAGGGACACCCTCAAGAACTCCCAACCCCATTTTAGACCTCCCCAAACCCCTTTTAGAACCCAAAAATCCTTCTGGGGACCCCCCTCAAGAACCCCCCAAATCCATTTTGGACCACCCCCAAATCCATTTTGGACCCCCCAGACCCATTTTGGACCCCCCAAATCCATTTTGGACCCCCCAAACCCATTTTGGACCCCCCAAATCCATTTAGGACCCCCTGACCGCTGGACCGTGCTCTGCAGCGTGGCTACGTTGGCCTGGCAGCGATCGAAGCGTCCCAGGGTGATGGTCACTCCCATGGCCTCAATACAAACATTATCTAAAAAAAAAATTTAAAAAACCCCAATTTAGGGGTTCAAACACCCCCAAAAAATGAGTCTGGGGGTTCAGGGGGGAGGGGTCTCACCGATGTTGTGAGCTTCATCAAACACCACGACCGAGGAGCGGGCGAGTTCCGCCGACACCAGCCCGGCGATTTTGGGGTCCAGCAGGTAGTGGTAGCTGTACACCACCACGTTGGCGTGGGCCAGCTGGAAATTTGGGAGATTTTTGGGGTGCCCAGAAAAAATTTGGGGGGGTTTTAGGTTGATTTGGGGGGTTTCCAGAAAAAAATTGGGTGATTTTAAGGTGATTTTGGGGGATTTTAGGGGTGATTTTGGGGAGATTTTAAGGTGATTTTGAGGTTCCCAGAGGGGTTTTGGGGGTGATTTTGGGATTCATCAGAGAAGTTTTTGGGGGTTCACCAGAGGAATTTTGGGGTTCCCCTAAAGGGATTTTGGGGTTCCCAATGGGTTTTGGGGGCAGTTTTGGGGGGATTTTGGGGAGCAGTTTTTGGGGGTTCCCCAGAGCGCATTTTGGGGTGCAGCAGGTAGTGGGAGCTGTACACCACCACGTTGGCGTGGGCCAGCTGGAAATTTGGGAGATTTTTGGGGTGCCCAGAAAAATTGGGGGGTTTCAGGTTGATTTTGGGGGTTTCCAGAAAAAAATTGGGCGATTTTAAGGTGATTTTGGGGATTTTAAGGTGATTTTGGGGGATTTTAGGGTGATTTTGGGGGTTCCCAGAGGGTTTTGGGGTGATTCTGGGATTCATCAGAAAAGTTTTGGGGGTTCCCAGAGGAATTTTTAGGGGTTCCCTAAAGGGATTTTGGGGTTCCCAATGAGGTTTGAGGGGAGTTTTGGGGGGATTTTGGGAGCAGTTTTGGGGGTTCCCCAGGGCGATTTTGGGGTCCAGCAGGTAGTGGGAGCTGTACACCACCACGCTGGCGTGGGCCAGCTGGAAATTTGGGAGATTTTTGGGGTGCCCAGAAAAAAATTGGGGGGTTTTAGGTTGATTTTGGGGGTTTCAGAAAAAATTGGGTGATTTTAAGGTGATTTTGGGGGATTTTAGGGTGATTTGGGGGATTTTAAAGGTGATTTTGGGGTTCCCAGAGGGGTTTTGGGGGTGATTTTGGGATTCATCAGAAAAAGTTTTGGGGTTCACCAGAGGAATTTTGGGGTTCCCTAAATGGATTTTAAGGGGTTCCCAATGGGGTTTGGGGGCAGTTTTGGGGGGATTTTGGGGCAGTTTTAGGGGTTCCCCAGGGCTGATTTTTGGGGTCCAGCAGGTAGTGGGAGCTGTACACCACCACGCTGGCGTGGGCCAGCTGGAAATTTGGGAGATTTTTGGGGTGCCCAGAAAAAAATTAGAAGTTTTAGGTTGATTTGGGGGTTTCCAGAAAAAATTGGGTGATTTTGAAAGGTGATTTTTGGGGGATTTTAGGGTGATTTTGGGGATTTTGGGTGATTTTGGGGTTCCCAGAGGGTTTTGGGGTGATTTTGGGATTCATCAGAGAAGTTTTGGGGTTCCCAGAGGAATTTTGGGGGTTCCCTTAAAGGGATTTTGGGGTTCCCAATAGGGGTTTGGGGGCAGTTTTGGGGGATTTTGGGGCAGTTTTGGGGGGATTTTTAGCAGTTTGGGGGTTCCCCAGAGGGCGATTTTTGGGGTGCAGCAGGTAGTGGGAGCTGCACACCACCACGTTGGCGTGGGCCAGCTGGAAATTTGGGGAGATTTTTTGGGGTGCCCAGAAAAAAATTGGGGGGTTTTTAGGCTGATTTTGGGGGGTTTCCAGAAAAAATTGGGTGATTTTAAGGTGATTTTGGGGGATTTTAGAAGGCGATTTTTGGGGGATTTTTGGGTGATTTTGGGGTTCCCCAGAGGGTTTTGGGGTGATTTTGGGATTCATCAGAGAAGTTTTGGGGTTCCCAGAGGAATTTTGGGGTTCCTTAAATGGATTTTGGGGTTCCCAATAGGGGTTTGAGGGAGTTTCTTTGGGGCAGTTTTGGGGGGATTTTGGGGCAGTTTTGGGGGTTCCCCAGGGCGATTTTGGGGTGCAGCAGGTAGTGGTAGCTGTGTACACCACCACGCTGGCGTGGGCCAGCTGGAAATTTGGGAGATTTTTGGGGTGCCCAGAAAAAAATTGGGGGGGTTTTTAGGTTGATTTGGGGGGTTTCCAGAAAAAAATTGGGTGATTTTAAGGTGATTTTGGGGGATTTTGGGGTGATTTTGGTGTCATCCGGAGGGATTTTGGGGTTCCCAGAGGGGTTTTGGGGTGATTTTGGGATTCATCAGAGAAGTTTTGGGGTTCCCAGAGGAATTTTGGGGTTCCCTAAATGGATTTTGGGGTTCCCAATGGGGTTTGAGGGAGTTTTGGGGCAGTTTTGGGGGGATTTTGGGGCAGTTTTGGGGTTCCCCAGGGCGATTTTGGGGTGCAGCAGGTAGTGGGAGCTGTACACCACCACGTTGGCGTGGGCCAGCTGCAAATTTGGGAGATTTTTGGGGTGCCCAGAAAAAATTGGGGGGGTTTTAGGTTGATTTTGGGGGTTTCCAGAAAAAAATTGGGTGATTTTAAGGTGATTTTGGGGGATTTTAGGGCGATTTTGGGGGATTTTAAGGTGATTTTGGGGTTCCCAGAGGGGTTTTGGGGTGATTTTGGGATTCATCAGAGAAGTTTTGGGGTTCACCAGAGGAATTTTGGGGTTCCCTAAAGGGATTTTGGGGTTCCCAATGAGGTTTGAGGGGATTTTGGGGCAGTTTTGGGGTTCCCCAGGGCGATTTTGGGGTGCAGCAGGTAGTGGGAGCTGTACACCACCACGTTGGCGTGGGCCAGCTGGAAATTTGGGAGATTTTTGGGGTGGCCAGAAAAAATTGGGGGGGTTTTAGGTTGATTTTGGGGTTTCCAGAAAAAAATTGGGTGATTTTAAGGTGATTTTGGGGGAATTTAGGGTGATTTTGGCGTCATCCGGAGGGATTTTGGGGTTCCCAGAGGGGTTTTGGGGGTGATTTTGGGATTCATCAGAGAAGTTTTGGGGTTCACCAGAGGAATTTTAGGGGTTCCCTAAATGGATTTTGGGGGTTCCCAATGAGGGTTTGAGGGGATTTTGGGGCAGTTTTGGGGTTCCCCAGAGGCGATTTTTGGGGTGCAGCAGGTAGTGGGAGCTGTACACCACCACGTTGGCGTGGGCCAGCTGGAAATTTGGGAGATTTTTGGGGTGGCCAGAAAAAAATTGGGGGGTTTTAGGTTGATTTGGGGGGTTTCAAGAAAAAAAATTGGGTGATTTTAAGGTGATTTTGGGGGATTTTTGGGGTGATTTTGGGTGTCATCCCGGGAGGGATTTTGGGGGTTCCCAGAGGGGGTTTTGGGGTGATTTTGGGATTCATCAGGAGAAGTTTTGGGGTTCCCAGAGGAATTTTTGGGGTTCCCTAAATGGATTTTGGGGGTTCCCAATGGGGTTTGAGGGGAGTTTTGGGGCAGTTTTGGGGGGATTTTGGGGCAGTTTTGGTGGGGTTCCCCCAGAGGCTGATTTTTGGGGTGCAGCAGGTAGTGGGAGCTGTACACCACCACGCTGGCGCGGAGCCAGCTGGAGAAATTTGAGGAGATTTTTTAGGGGTGCCCAGAAAAAAATTGGGGGTTTTAGGTTGATTTGGGGGGTTTCTAGAAAAAAATTGGGTGATTTTAAGGTGATTTTGGGGAATTTTAAGGTGATTTTTGGCTCATCCGGGGAGGATTTTGGGGGTTCCCAGAGGGTTTTGGGGTGATTTTGGGATTCATCAGAGAAGTTTTGGGGTTCCCTGAGGAATTTTGGGGTTCCCTAAAAGGGATTTTGGGGTTCCCAATGAGGTTTGAGGGATTTGGGGCAGTTTTGGGGGGATTTTTAGGGGCAGTTTTGGGGGTTCCCCAGGGGCTGATTTTGGGGTGCAGCAGGTAGTGGGAGCTGTACACCACGTTGGCGATGGGCCAGCTGGAAATTTGGGAGATTTTTGGGGTGCCCAGAAAAAAATTTGGGGGGTTTTAGGTTGATTTGGGGGGTTTCTAGAAAAAAAATTGGGTGATTTTAGGGTGATTTTGGGGGATTTTAAGGTGATTTTGGGGGATTTTAAGGTGATTTTGGGGGAATTTTGGGAAGCTGATTTTGGGGTTCCCAGAGGGATTTTTAGGGGGTTCCCTAAAGGAATTTTGGGGTTCCCCAGGGTGAGTTTTGGGGGTCCCAGGAGAGTTTGGGAGGTCCCCTGGAGGAATTTTAGGGGTTCCCTAGAGATTTTGGGGTTCCCTAAAGTGAGTTTAGAGGCTGATTTTAGGGGGTGCCACGGGAGGATTTTCAGGGTCCCCTAGAGGATTTTTGGGATTCCCCAATGGGGGTTTGGGGGGATTTTGGGGGAATTTTGGGGTTCCCAGAAAGATTTTGGGGGTTTTAGGGGTGATTTTGAGGGTTCCCCAGAGAAATTTTGGGGATTTTAGGGTTCTCAGAGGAATTTTGGGGGATTTTTGGGTGATTTTGGGGTTCTCAGAGAAATTTTGGGGGATTTTGGGGTGATTTTGGGTTCTCAGAGAAATTTTGGGGGGAATTCTAGGGGGGATTTTGGGTTCTCAGAAAGATTTTGGGGGATTTTAGAGGGTGATTTTGGGGTCCCCCAGAGGAATTTTTGGGGGATTTTGGGGGTTCCCAGAAAGATTTTGGGGGGGATTTTTTGGGGGTCCCTCAGAGGGAATTTTTAAGGGGATTTTGGGGTTCTCAGAGGGAATTTTGGGGGATTTTTGGGGTTCCCAGAAAGATTTGGGGGATTTTGGGGGATTTTGGGGTTCCCAGAAAGATTTTAGGGGGATTTTGGGGTTCTCAGAAAGATTTTTGGGGGATTTTGGGATTCTCTCAGAGGGAATTTGGGGGGGGATTTTTTGGGGGATTTTGGGGTTCCCAGCAAGATTTTGGGGATTTTTGGGGAATTTTTGGGATTCCCAGAAAGATTTTGGGGGATTTTAGGGAATCTGGGGTTCCCAGAAAGATTTTGGGGGATTTTTGGGTTCTCAGAGGGATTCTAGGGGGATTTTAGGGTGATTTTGGGAAATTTTGGGAATATTTTTAGGATATTTTGGGATGTTTTTGGGTCCCTACCGAGGCTCTGGCCAGGAAATAGAATCAATAAAAAGATTTCAGGAATATTTTAGGATATTTTAAAATATTTTATGAATATTTTAGAACATTTTATGAATATTTTAGGATATTTTATGAATATTTTAGGATATTTTGGGAATATTTTGGGATGTTTTTGGGCTCATAGCGAGGCTCTGACCAGGAAATAGGAGCAATAAAAAGATTTCAGGGATATTTTAGGATATTTTATGGATATTTTAAAATATTTTATGAATATTTTAGGATATTTTATGAATATTTTAGGATATTTTATGGATATTTTAGGATATTTTTGGGATATTTTGGGATGTTTTTGGGCTCATACCGAGGCTCTGACCATGAAATAGGAACAAAAAAAGGATTTCAGAAATATTTTAGGATATTTTAAAATATTTTATGAATATTTTAAAATATTTTATGAATATTTTAGGATATTTTATGAATATTTTAGGATATTTTATGGATATTTTAGGATATTTTTGGGATATTTTGGGATGTTTTTGGGCTCCTACCGAGGCTCTGACCAGGAAATAGGGGCAGCAGGGAATTTTTAGGAATATTTTAGGATATTTTATGGATATTTTAGGATATTTTGGGAATATTTTGGGATGTTTTCGGGCTCCTACCGAGGCTCTGACCAGGAAATAGGGGCAATAAAAGGATTTCAGGAATATTTTAGGATATTTTAGGGATATTTTAGGATATTTTGGGAATATTTTGGGATGTTTTTCGGGCACTACCGAGGCCCTGGCCAGGAAATAGGGGCAGCAGGGGATTTTTAGGAATATTTTAGGATATTTTATGGATATTTTAGGATATTTTATGAATATTTTAGGATATTTTATGGATTCTTTAGGATATTTTGGGAATATTTTGGAATGTTTTTGGGCTCCTACCGAGGCCCTGGCCAGGAAATAGGGGCAGCAGGGAATTTTTAGGAATATTTTAGGATATTTTATGGATATTTTAGGATATTTTATGAATATTTTAGGATATTTTATGGATTCTTTAGGATATTTTGGGAATATTTTGGGATGTTTTTGGGCTCATAGCGAGGCTCTGACCAGGAAATAGGAGCAATAAAAAGATTTTAGGGATACTTTAGGATATTTTATGGATATTTTAGGATATTTTAAAATATTTTATGGATATTTTAGGATATTTTAGGATATTTTATGGATATTTTAGGATATTTTGGGAATATTTTGGGATGTTTTTGGGCTCATACCGAGGCTCTGACCAGGAAATAGGGGCAATAAAAGCATTTCAGGAATATTTTAGGATATTTTATGGATATTTTATGAATATTTTAGGATATTTTAGGATATTTAATGGATATTTTAGAACATTTTATGAACATTTTAGGATATTTTCTGAATATTTTGGGAGTATTTTGGGATGTTTTTGGGCTCCTACCGAGGCTCTGGCCAGGAAATAGGGACAGCAGAGAATTTTAGGGATATTTTAGGGCATTTTTTGGGATATTTTAGGATATTTTATGAATATTTTAGAACATTTTATGAATATTTTAGGATACTTTACGGATATTTTAGGATATTTTGGGAATATTTTGGGATGTTTTTGGGCTCATACCGAGGCTCTGGCCAGGAAATAGGAACAAAAAAAGGATTTCAGGAATATTTTAGGATATTTTATGAATATTTTAGGACATTTTTTGGGATATTTTGGGATGTTTTTGGGCTCATACCGAGGCTCTGGCCAGGAAATAGGAACAAAGAAAGGATTTCAGGAATATTTTAGGATATTTTATGAATATTTTAGGACATTTTTTGGGATATTTTGGGATGTTTTTGGGCTCATACCGACGCTCTGACCAGGAAATAGGGGCAGCAGGAAATTTTTAGGAATATTTTAGGATATTTTATGGATATTTTAGGATATTTTATGGATATTTTAGGATATTTTATGGATATTTCAGGATATTTTATGGATTCTTTAGGATATTTTGGAAATATTTTGGGATGTTTTTGGGCTCCTACCGAGGCTCTGGCCAGGAAATAGGGGCAGCAGGGGATTTTAGGAATATTTTAGGATATTTTTTGGGATATTTTAGGATATTTTATGAATATTTTAGAACATTTTATGAATATTTTAGGATACTTTACGGATATTTTAGGATATTTTGGGAATATTTTGGGATGTTTTTGGGCTCATACCGAGGCTCTGGCCAGGAAATAGGGGCAGCAGGGGATTTTTAGGAATATTTTAGGATATTTTAGGAATCTTTTAGGATATTTTATGAATATTTTAGGATATTTTATGAATATTTTGGGAATATTTTGGAATATTTTATGAATATTTTTGGATATTTTATGAATATTTTAGGACATTTTTTGGGATATTTTGGGATGTTTTTGGGCTCATACCGAGGCTCTGGCCAGGAAATAGGGACAGCAGAGAATTTTAGGGATATTTTAGGGTATTTTATGGATATTTTGGGAATATTTTGGAATATTTTATGAATATTTTAGGATATTTTGGGAATATTTTGGGATGTTTTTGGGCTCATAGCGAGGCTCTGACCAGGAAATAGGAGCAATAAAAAGATTTCAGGGATATTTTAGGATATTTTATGGATATTTTAAAATATTTTATGAATATTTTAAGATATTTTATGAATATTTTAGGATATTTTATGAATATTTTGGGATATTTTTTGGGATATTTTGGGATGTTTTTGGGTTCCTACCGAGGCTCTGGCCAGGAAATAGGGGCAATAAAAGCATTTCAGGAATATTTTAGGATATTTTATGGACATTTCAGGATATTTTAGGATATTTTAGGATATTTAATGGATATTTTAGAACATTTAATGAATATTTTAGGATATTTTATGAATATTTTAGGAATATTTTGGGATGTTTTTGGGCTCATACCGAGGCCCTGGCCAGGAAACAGGGGCAATAAAAGGATTTCAGGAATATTTTAGGATATTTTATGGATATTTTAAAATATTTTATGAATATTTTAGGATATTTTATGAATATTTTAGGATATTTTATGAATACTTTGGGATATTTTTTGGGATATTTTGGGATGTTTTTGGGTCCCTACCAAGGCTCTGGCCAGGAAATAGGGGCAATAAAAGGATTTCAGGAATATTTTAGGATATTTTATGAATATTTTAGGAATATTTTAGGATATTTTATGGATATTTTAGGATATTTTGGGAATATTTTGGGATGTTTTCGGGCTCCTACCGAGGCCCTGGCCAGGAAATAGGGGCAGCAGCCCCGCTGGTGTGCCCAGCCCCTGCGAGTCACGTCCAGGTTGTGTGCCCCAGAAGGGGAGGGCTCTGGCCCGGCCCGGCCTCGAACTCCTGGGGAGAAAGGGGCTGCTAGAAAATGGGGAGAAAAGAGACCAAAATGGGGAAAAGGCAGCCCAAAAATGGGGCTGGGGTCAGAAAATGGGGAGAAAAGAGACCAAAATGGGGGAGAAAAGAGACCAGAAATGGGGATGGGGTCAGGAAAGGGGAAAAGGGCAATGGGGCTGGGGTCAGAAAAATGGGGGAGAAAAGGGCGATGGAGAAAAAAGAGCAGAAATGGGGCTGGGGTCAGAAAATGGGGAAAAAGGCCCAAGGTAGGCAGGGCCGAAAATGGGGAGAAAAGAGCCCAGAAATGGGGCTGGGGTCAAGAAATGGGGATGAGAGTCCAAAAAATGGGAGAAAACATCCCAAAAATGGGGATGGGGGTCAGAAAATGGGGAGAAAAGAGACCAGAAATGGGAATGGAGTCCAAAATGGGAAAAGCTTGGCCCAAAAATGGGGATGGGGGCCAAAAATGAAAGAAGCTCAGAAATGGGGATGGGGTCAGAAATGGGGATGAGAGTCCAAAAAATGGGAGAAAACATCCCAAAATGGGAGAAAAAGAGCCCAGAAAGCGGGGCTGGGGGTCCCAAAAATGGGGCTGGGGTCCAAAAATGGGGATGGAGTCACTAAAATTTGGGAGAAAAAGAGCTCAGAAATGGGGTTGCGGTCCAAAAATGGGGGTGGGAGTCCAAAAAATGGGGCTGCAGGGTCCAAAAATGGGGCTGGGGAGTACAAAAAATGGGTGGGCACCCCCAAAATGACCCCAGATCCTCTGACCCCCAAAACCCTCCAGGATCAGGGACTCATAGAACCCCCCAGATCCCCCAAAACTCCCCAGCTGGGTCCCTCAGGACCCCCAATTTCCCCAGGATCCCCAATCCCCTCAGATCCCTCCAGGACCCCCCAAATCTCCCAGGATCCCCCAAAATCCTTCCAGGACCCCCAAATCCCCCAGAACCCCCAAATCCCCCTCAGATCCCTCCAGGACCCCCCAAATCTCCCAGGATCTCCCCAAATCCCCCTCAGATCACAGTTCCCTCTGGGACCCCCAAATCCCCCTCAGATCCCCCAGGATCCCTGAGACCCCCAAATCCCTCCCAGGATCCCTCTGGGACCCCCAAATCCCCCCAGGATCCCCCGAGACCCCCCAAATCTCCCCAAGATCCTCAGGACCCCCCAAATCTCCCCAGGATCCCCCAAAATCCTCAGGACCCCCTACAAATCCCCCCTCAGATCCTCCAGGATCCCTGAGACCCCCAAATCCCTCCCAGGATCCCTCTGGGGATCCCCCAAATCCCCAGGATCCCCGAGACATCAAGATCCCTCCAGGACCCCCAAATCTCCCCAGGATCCCCAAAATCCCTCAGGACCCCCAAAAATCCCCCTCAGATCCCCTCCAGGATCCCCCTGAGACCCCCCAAAATCCCTCCCAGGATCCCTCTGAGCTAAATCCCCCAGGATCCCTGAGACCCCCCAATCCCCAAGATCCCTCAGGACCCCCCAAACCTCCCAGGATCCCCCAAATCCCTCCAGGACCCCCAAAATCCCCTCAAGATCTCCCCCAGGATCCCTGAGACCCCCCAAATCTCCCCCAAAGATCCTCCCCAGGACCCCCAAATCTCCCTCAGATCCCTCTGGGGACCCCCAAATCCCCCTCTAGGATCCGCCCGGGGATCCCTGAGACCCCAAATCCCCCAGGATCCCTCCAGGACCCCAAATCTCCCTCAGATCCCTCTGACCCCCAAATCCCCCTCAGATCCCCCAGGATCCCCTGAGACCCCCAAATCCTCCCAGGATCCCTCTGGGACCCCCCAAATCCCCCAGGATCCCCCGAGACCCCCAAATCCCCCTCGGATCCCCCAAAATCCCTCCAGGACCCCCAAAATCCCCTCAGATCCCCCCAGGATCCCTGAGACCCCCCAAATCCCCCAGGATCACGAGACCCCCAAATCTCCCCCAAGATCCCTCAGGACCCCCCAAATCTCCCTCACAGATTCCTCCAGGATCCCTGAGACCCCCAATACTCAGGATCTTTCTGACAAAATCCCCTCCCAGGATCCCTCTGGGACCCCCAAATCCCCCAGATCCCGAAATCTCCCCCAAGATCCCTCCAGGACCCCCAAATCCCCCAAACCCTCCCCCAGGACCCCCGCAAATCCCCCCTCAGATCCCTCCAGGACCCCCAAATCTCCCCAGGATCCCCCAAAATCCTTCCAGGACCCCCAAATCCCCCTCAGATCTCCCCAGGATCCCCTGAGACCCCCCAAATCCCTCCCCAGGATCCTCCAGGACCCCCCAAATCCCCCCCTCAGATCCCTCAGGACCCCCAAATCCCCCTCAAATCCCTCCCAGGACCCCCCAAATCTCCCAGGATCCCCAAAATCCCTCAGGACCCCCAAATCCCCCCAAACTCCTCCAGGACCCCCAAAACCCCCAAATCTCCCCCAGGATCCCCTCAGAGACCCCCAAATCCCTCCCAGGATCCTCTAGGACCCCCAAAATCCCCCAGATCTCTCTGAAAGAGCAGCCTCCACTTGGGTCCCCAAGATCCCCTCAGATCCTCTATGGGACCCCCCAAATCTCCCTCAGATCCCTCAGGACCCCCCAAATCTCCCCAGGATCCCCCAAGATCCTCCAGGACCCCCAAAACCCCCTCAGATCCCTCTGGGACCCCCCAAATCCTCCCAGATCCCTGAGACCCCCAAATCCCTCCCAGGATCCCTCCAGGACCCCCAAATCCCCCTCAGATCCCTCCAGGGATCCTAGAGATCCCAAATCCCTCCCAGGATCCCCTGGGACTCTCTGGGATCTAGATCCCCCAAAAACTCCCCAGCCCCTCTCAGATCCCTCAGGACCCCCAAGTCTCCCTCAGATCCCCCTAAATCCCCTCAAGATCCCCCAGGATCCCCCCAGACCCCCAGACCTCGAGAAGAGAGCGCGGAGTGCTGTGCGAGCCCTGAGAGAATTACAGCTGTAGGCTCTCTGAGCCGTCAGCCAGGCAGCTGACTGTCCACCTCCTTCGAACCTCAGGGGCTGACACCTGGGGACCAATGGGATCGCTGGGATCCACTGGGATCACTGGGATCGCTTTAGAGGGTGTGCTGGGGTACACTGGGGTGTGCTGGGTTCCACTGGGACCCACCCACTGCCCTGTGCCCACCTCCTTCCCGAACCTCAGGGCTGACACCTGGGGACCAATGGGATCACTAGGATCCAGCTAGGATGATCCCGCTGGGATCAGCACAGGGTACACTGGGGTGTGCCACAATCCACTAGTGCACTGGGACACCCACAGCCCTGTGCTCCCACCTCCCTTCGAACCTCAGGGCTGAGACCTTGGGGGAGGGATCCACTAGGATCCACTGGGGTGTGCTGGGGCACACTGAGGAGGTGTGCTGGGATCACTGAGGACCCCACCCCTGCCCTGTGCTCCACCTCCTTCCCAAACCTCAGGGCTGCAGAGACCTGGGGACCACTGGGATCACTGAGATCCGCTGGGATCCACTGGGGGTACAGTGGGGGTGTCCTGGGATCCACTGGAGTCTGTCACAAAGCCACTGTGGGTCCCACTGGGATCCACTTTGTGTCTTGAGAATCTTCCTATCCACTGCCCTGTGCTCCACCTCCTTCCCGAACCTCAGGGGCTGAGACCTGGGGACCACTGGGATCCACTGGGATCCGCTGGGATCCACTGGGGTACATTGGGGTGTGCTGGGGATCCACTGGAGTCTGTCACAAGCCACTGGGACCTGGGATCCACTGGGGTGTGCTGGGGTCTATTCATTGCCCTGTGCTCCACCTCCTTCGAACCTCAGGGCTGACACCTGGGGGAGGGAATCGCTGGGATCCATGGGATCCGCTGGGGTGTGCTGGGGTACACTGGGGTGTGCTGGGTTCCACTGGGACCCACCCCTGCCCTGTGCTCCACCTCCTTCCCGAACCTCAGGGCTGACACCTGGGGACCAATGGGATCCACTAGGATCCGCTGGGATCCGCTGGGGTACACTGGGGTGTGCCACAATCCACTGGGGTGCACTGGGACCCACCCACAGCCCTGTGCTCCACCTCCTTCCCAAACCTCAGGGCTGAGACCTGGGGACCACTGGGATCCACTGAGATCCGCTGGGATCCACTGGGGTACATTGGGGTGTCCTGGGATCCACTGGAGTCTGTCACAAGCCACTGGGACCCACTGGGATCCACTGGGGTGTGCTGGGGTCTATCCACTGCCCTGTGCTCCACCTCCCTTCCCTGAACCTCAGGGCAGAGACCTGGGGGGGAGAGATCAACTGGGATCCGCTGGGATCCACTGGGATCCGCCAAAATCCACTGGGGTGTGCTGGGGTCTATTCATTGCCCTGGGCTCCACCTCCTTCCCGAACCTCAGGTCAGAGACCTGGGGGGGAGGGATCAACTGGGATCACTGGGATCACCCCAGAATCCACTGGGGTGTGCTGGGATCCGCTGGGGTACACTGGGGTGTGCTGGGGTCCACTGGAGTCTGTCACAATCCACTGGGACCCACTGGGACCCACTGGGACCCACTGGGACCCACTGGGGTGTACTGTATTCATTTGCCCTGTGCTCCACCTCCTTCCTGAACCTCAGGGCTGAGACTTACTGGGGGAGAGATCCACTGGGATCAGCTGCAGGATCCCACTGGTGTGTGCTGGGGTACACTGGGATCCACTGGGACCCACCCCCTGCCCTGTGCTCCACCTCCTTCCCGAACCTCAGGGCTGACACCTGGGGACCAATGGGATCCACTAGGATCCGCTGGGATCCGCTGGGGTACACTGGGGTGTGCCACAATCCACTGGGGTGCACTGGGACCCACCCACAGCCCTGTGCTCCACCTCCTTCCCGAATCTCAGGGCTGAGACCTGGGGGGAGGGATCCACTGGGATCCGCTGGGATCCACTGGGGTGTGCTGGGGCACACTGGGGTGTGCTGGGATCCACTGGGACCCACCCACAGCCCTGTGCTCCTCCTCCTTCCCAAACCCTGGGATCCCCCGGGGATCCATCCCGCGACCTGGGGGTGCAGAGGTTCCTGTGGGAGCTGAGCTCCCCACTGATCCTGGGGCCCCCCAAATCCCACAGGATCCCCCAAACCCCTCAGGATCCCACCAGATCCCACAGAACCTCTCCAGGATCCCACCAGATCCCACCAGGATCCCCGGGATCCCCTGACCCTGGGGGTGCACGCGCAGAGGTTCCTGGGGGAGCTGAGCTCCCCCAGAGACCCCCAAACACAGGATCACTAGACACTCAGGGTCCCCACCAGATCCAGATCCCCAGGATCTCGACGTGCATGCAAAGGTTCTTGCAGCTGAGCTCTTAGGATCCTAGGAACCCTCATAAACTTCTCAGGATCTCCCCAGGGCCCCTCATAGGATCCCACCAGATCCCCCAGAACCTCTCCAAGATCCCACCAGATCCCTCCAGGATCCCGGGGTCCTGACCCGAGGGGTGCACGCCGGTTCTTGCAGGAGCTCAGCCAGCTAGGAGTGACTCCCGCAGATCCTGGGATCCCCCAAACCCTCAGGATCCCCACAAAAACCTCTCCAGGATCCCCCGGATCCCAGGGATCCTTCCAACCCCTCCAGGATCCCACCAGATTCCTCCAGGATCGGGGATCCCCTGACCTGGGGGTGCAGATGGAGTTCCTGTGGGAGCTCAGCTCCCCCAGATCCTGGGACCCCCAAACCTCTCAGGATCCCCAAACCCCTCAGGACCCCCACCAGATCCCCCAGAACCTCCCAGGATCCTGAATCTAGATCGTCCAGGGATCCCTGGCCTCAAGTTGCAGGCAGTTCCTGTGCGGAGGCCTAGAGCTGCCCGAATCCTGGGACTAGCTACAGGGATCAGGGCACCTCAGGATCCCACAGGATCCCCGAACCTCACTGCATCCCACCAGATCCCTCCAGGATCACCAGATCCCCCCAGATCCCGGGGAACCCCTGACCTGGGGGTGCATGCAAGAGGTCCTTGCGGAGCTGAGCTCCCCCAGATCCTGGGACCCCCCAAATCCCACAGGATCCCCTGAACCCCCTCAGGATCCCACCAGATCCCACCAGAACTCCCTCTCCAGGATCCCACCAGATCCCACCAGGATCCCCCGGGGATCCCCTGACCTGGGGTGCGCAAGAGGTTCCTGGGGGAGCTGAGCCTCCCCAGATCCTGGGATCCCCCAAACCCTCAGGATCCCCCCAAACCTCTCAGGATCCCACCAGATCCCCCTCTTAGAACCTCTCCAGGATCCCACCAGATCCCCCCAGATCCCGGGGATCCCCTGGCCTGGGGGTGCCAGGCGGTTCTGTGGGAGCTGAGCTCCCCCCGAGATCCTGGGACCCCCCAAACCCCACAGGATCGAGACCCCTCAGGATCCCACAGGATCCCCCGAACCCTCGTCGATCCCACCAGATCCCTCCAGGATCCCACCAGATCCCCCCAGATCCCGGGGATCCCCTGACCCTGAGGGGTGCATGCAAAGAGTTCTTGCGGAGCTGAGCTCCCCAGATCCTAGAACCCCAAACCCTCAGGATCCCCCCAAAATCTCTCAGGATCCCACCAGATCCCCTAAAACCTCTCCAGGATCCCACCAGATCCCTCCAGGATCCCGAGGGGATCCCCGACTGGGGAGTGCACGAGGTTCTTCTTGCGGGAGCTCAGCCAACACAGCCAGGGAGTGACTCCCCGAGATCCTGGGATCCCCCAAATGCTCTAGGATCCCCCAAAAACCTCTCTCAGGATCCCCCCCGGATCCCAGGGATCCTTCCAACCTCCAGGATCCCACCAGATCCCTCCAGGATCCCCGGGATCCCCTGACCTGAGGGTGCAGAGGTTCTTGCAGGAGCTCAGCTCAAGCGCCCGAGTGACTCTCGATCCTGGGATCCCCCAAACCCTCAGGGTCCCCCAAAAACCTCTCCAGGATCCCCCCTAATCCCCTGGGATCATGCAAACTCCTCGGGATCCCACCAGATCCCTGAGGATCCCCAAATTCCCTCAGGATCCCACCAGATCCCGGGGATCCCCCTGACCTGGGGGTGCAGAGAGTTTCCTGGGGAGCTGAGCTCCCCAGATCCTGGGATCCCCAAACACCTCAGGATCTACAAACCCCTCAGGGATCCACCAGATCCCACCAGATCCCCCCCCCTGACCTGGGGGTGCGGCAAGAGGTTCTTGGGCTCAAGCTCAGCGCCAGCTTGAAGAGGCAGCCGGCCTCCCCAGGTCCCTGCTAAAGTTAGCACTGCAGCAGCTTCGCAGCTCCTCCACCACCTGGAAACAGATCACCAGGGATCCACCAGAGGGATCCACCAGAGGGATCCACCCCACCCACCCTGCAGATCCCTGCCCTAAAGAGATCTATGCCACCCATCCCCAGGTCCTGCGTAGCACTGCAGCAGCTTCGCGCTCCTCCACCACCTGGGGAGAAACAAGTCCTTGAGGATCCCACCAGAGGGATCCACCAGAGGGGATCCACTCATCCTCCACCCCCCCAGATCCCTACTCTGGAGTTCATCAGTCCACACCCCCAGGTTCTGCTGGTAACAGTCCAGCTTCCACAGTTCCTCCACAGCCTGGGAGTCCTCAGGGATCAGCCTGAGCTATCAGTCCTGAGGATCCACCTGAGGGGATCCCCAAAGTCCTCACCCAGAGGATCCCACACTCGAGGGATCTGCCCCAAAGGTTCCACCATGAGGATCCCCCACCTGAAGGATCCAGCCTGGAAGAATCCCACCTGAGGGATCCACTCTGGAGAACCCAGGCCTGAGGATCCCCATCTGGAGAGGATCACTTTCTGGAGAACACCCAGGCCGAGGATCCCACCTTGAGGATCCAGCCCTGAAGGATCCTCACAGGGATTCAGCCTGGGAATGTCCTTACCTAAAGGATTTCCCATATGTGGATCCCCCACCCTGAGTAATCCACCCCCACAAATCCAGTCTGAGGATCCTCCAGGATCCAGTCTAAGGTCCCCCGGGGAGGTTGATCCCAAGGGACGATTGATCCTGATGGATGACCACAGAGGATCCAGAACAGAGAGAGATGACCATGATGGATCCGGCCCAAGGCATCAACTCTGAGAGAGATCCCCAAGGGATCCCACCCCTGAGGATCCCACCCGAGGAATACTGCAGGAGGATCAGCCTGAGGATCACGGGGATCCACCCTGAGGATCCACCCGAGGGATCGCCCCACCTTCACCGATCTAGGGGACACGGTGCGGGGGCAGTAGATCAGCTTGGAGACATCAGGGGGTGAGCCTGGGGGATGGGATCAAGGTAAAGTTCACTGGGATCCTCAAAACCTTGAGAGATCCCCAAACCTCTGGGATCCCAAAATCCCCGGATCCCTAGAAATCCCCCAAACCCCTCAAGATCCTGAAACCCCCAAGCCCTTGAGATCCCCAAAGGCCTCCTGGGATCCTAAAATTCTCCCAAGCCCTCAGATCCCCCAAGCCCACAAGGTCCCCCAAGATCCTCAGGATCACACAGCCCCTTGAGATCCCCAAAACCTCTCTCAGATCCTTGAGACCCCCAAAACCCCTCAAGATCCCTCCCAGATCCCCCACAACCCCTTGAAGGATCCCCAAAACCCTCAGGATTCCCCAAACCCACACTTAAACCCCTCAGAATCCCCAAACCCCTGAGATCCCCAGCCAGCCACCCCAAACCCCTCAAGATCCCCTCAGATCTCTTGGGGGTCCCTCAAAACCCTCAAGATCCCCCAGATCCTCAGATCCCTACAACCCCTTGAGACCCCCAAAAGCCCTCAAGATTCACAAAACCCCCAAACCCCTCAAGGTCCTCGGATCTCTCCCCAGATCCCCCACAGCCCCTTGGACCCCCAAAGGCCTCATAAAGATCATGGGACCCCCAAAACCCCTCAAGATCCTCCCAGATCCCCACAGCCCTTGGGGACGACCCTCAAGATTCGAAACCACCCCAAGAGCTCAGAATCCCCAAAGCCCTGGGGATCCAGCCGCAAAGCTCAAGATCCCCTCGGGATCCTTGAGATCCCCCAAACCCCTCATGATCCCCCACTCCCCTGAAATCCCCCAAAACCCCTCAAGATCCCTCAGATCCCCACAGCCTTGAGACCCCCAAAAGCCCTCAAGATCCTTGGAGTCCCCAAGCCCCTCAAGATCCCTCCCAGATCCCCAAAGAGCCTCAAGATCCCTCCCAGATCACAGCTTGAGACCCCCAAAGAGCCTCTCAAGATCCCTTGAAGGATCCCCAAACCCCTCAGATCCTCGAGATCCCCAAAACCCCTCAAGATCCCCCAAACCCCTCCAGATCTCTTGAGATCCCCTCAAGATCCCCTCAGATCCCTTGAGATCCCCTCAAAGATCCCCCAGATCCCTCCTCACCCCTCTGGTGGCGGCGATCCAGCCAGCAGCATTACCGTCTTGCGGTGCCCGGCGGCATCTCCAGCACCCGTGACCCTGGGGGGGATCCCAGATCCCTCAGGATCCCCAGTGGATCCCAGTAGATCCCAGTGGATCCCTCCCTCCCCTGCTCAGATCCCACCTTGGCGTCCAGCGTGCTTCAGCTCCAGCATGTAGGAGAACTACCGGGGGTAGATGAACTGCGTGGGGAAGAGCACCAGGAGCCCGTCCACGTTCAGCCTGGGGGATCACAAAGGGGATCCACTGGGATCCACTGGGATCTGGTGTGGATCTCGAGGGGGCTCGGAGGAGATCTGGGGGTTTGAGGATTCAGGGGGATTTGAGGAGAAAGATTTTGGGGTTTGTGGGGGATTCATGAGCGGCAGGAACCACGTCCACGTTCAGCCTGGGGGATCACAAAGGGATCCACTGGGATCGCTGGGATCTGGTGTGGGATCTCGAGGGGTTTTGGAGGGATTCTGGGGGGTTTGATTCAGGGGATTTTGGGAGGTTTCAGGGGATTTTGGAGTTTGGGGGATTTAGACGGCACCAGGAGCCCGTCCATGTTCAGCCTGGATGGATCACAGGGGATCCACTGGGATCTGGTGTGGGATGCTGGAGTGATTTTTGGGGCAATTTGGGGGGATTCAGGAAGGGATTTGAGGATTTGAGAAGAGATTTTTGGGGTTTGTGGGGAGTTCATGAAAGCTCGCAGGAACCCGGAGCCCACGTTCAGCCTGGGGATCACAAAGGGATCCACTGGGATCTGGTGTGGGATCTTGTGAGAAATTTGGGGGCAATTGGGGGATTTGGAGGACCCGAGGAGAGATTTTCTTGGGGTTTAGATTCATGAAAGAGGCAGGAGCCCGCACTTCACGTTCAGCTCAGGATCACAAGGGGATCCACTGGGGATTCCACTGAGATCCGTGTGGATCTTGGACAAATTTGTAGCAATTTGGGGATTTGGGGAGTTTGAGGAGAGATTTTGAGGTTTGTGGGGATTCATGAAGCTTGACAGGAGCCTGTCGCGTCTCAGCCTGAGTTCACAAGGGATCACTGGGATCCACCGGGAATCTGGTGTGGATGCTGAGTGATTTTTGGGCAATTTGGGGGATTCAGGGGATTTGTGCGAGAGAGATCTCGTTTGGGGATTCATGGCTTGACCAGGCAGGCTGTCCACGCACCAGCCTGGGGTGCCAGGGATCCACTGGGATCCACTGGGATCTAGTGTGGATCTCGCAGCTTTGGAGTCTGTTGGGGGATTCAGGATTTTAGGGAGGGAGTCTCAGGATTTTGGAGGTTTGGGGATTTGGGATGGCACCAGGAGCCCTGCACTGCCCAGCCTGGGGATCACAAGGGATCCACTGGGATCCACCGGGATCCGGTGTGGATCTTGCTTGAGAAATCTAGGGGGCAATTTAGGGGATTTGGGGGATTTGAAGAGAGATTGCGTTTGGGGATTTGGGATGGCACGGAGGCCTTCAATGCGCTCAGCCTGGGTGGGATCACAAGGATCAACTGGGATCTGCTGGGTCCCAGAAGTGGATCTCGAGGGATTTTGGGGAGAATTTGGGGAAATTTTGGGGGTTTCTGGGGGGATTTGGGACTGGGCACCAGGAGCTCTGGGCCCATGTTCAGCCTGGATGGATCACAGGGGATCCACTGGGATCTGGAGTGGATCCTGAAGGATTCTAGCAATTTGGGGATGGACGTACTTTGAGGGGATTCAGGAGGACTTGAGAAAATTCCCCAGAAATCCTCAATTCCCAAAAAATCTCAGAATTTTCAGAAATCCACAAAATTCCCTCAAAATTCCTTCAAGATCCCCAAAATTCCCTCCAAAAGATCTACAAAATTTCCTCAAAATTCCCTCAAATTCCCTCAAAATACTTGAGATTCCTCAGGAGATTCCTCAGGATTCCCTCAAAATTCCCCAAGGATTCCCTCAGGGTGCCCTCAAGATCTCCAAGGGATTCCTCAGGATTCCCCAAGTTCAGTCAAAGTCCACACAAAGGAATCCTCAAGGGATTCTGTCAGGATTCCATCAGGTTTCCTCCAAAGATCCACAAAGGGTTCCTCAGGTTCATCAAAGATCCCCCAGAGTTCCTCAAAGTGCCCCAGGATTCTAGGTTCTCAAGATCTCAGGGATTCACTCAAGGTTTCCTCGGGATTCTCAAGGGATTCCTCAGGATTCCTCAAGGCTCTGAATCCTCAGGTTCCTCCAAAGATCCTGGGTTCCTCAGATTCATTAGGATCCCCAAGGTTCCTCAAAGTCTAGGATTCCTCGAGTTTCTTAAAGATCTAGGAGTTCCTCAGGTTCCTGAGTTCCTCAAGGGATTCAAATTGGATCCCCAGGTTCCTCAAGGTTCTGAGACTCCTCAGGCCTAGGGATTCCTCAGGTTCCTCAAGTCCCCCAGATTCCTCCAAGATCTGATTCCTCAAAGATCTGAGTTCCTGATTCCTCAGGTTCTCCACAAAGGGATTCCTCAGATTCCTCACTCATGGAAACCATGCTCATGCCGCCATGAGCTCCGCCCTTTCGGCCACACGCTCTGGGTTGGTCAGCGATCACCGCCCTGTGCTCCTAATGGCTGCCAGGCTGTCAATCAAACGGGGCAGGCTTGAGGGATGGAACCGAGTCGCTCGGCAGCTGCAAACCCGCTCAGGAGCCACCAAAACCTCCCCGAACCCCCGATCCCAGCCGAGTCCACTCAAAACCCCAAAATTCCTCAGAAATCCTCAAAATCCCAAAATTCCCTCAAAACCCCAAAATTCCCTCAATCCTCAGCTCCCGTTTTCCCTCTCACTTCATGTCTGCCGCCATGAGGCTCCGCCCCCCTTCCTGACACGGGCGCTGATTGGACAACGATAAACCCGCCCTGTGTGGCTCATAGGCTGTCAATCAAACCAAGTATG